>BPLS01031525.1:54746-72242 GCA_019656275.1 Rhododendron kiyosumense
GAGAGAGAGAGAGAGAGAGAGAGAGAGAGAGAGAGGAGGAGGAGGAGGAGGAGGAGGAGGAGGAAGAAAAAGGTCGTACAAGGGAGGGCAGAGACAAAACACGTGGATCCCGTTCTTTTAAGAGTTTTGAATTTTGAATTTTAATCATTATCTTATTTCTCTTCATTCATTATTCATATGTTTCTTTCTATTTTTCTCCAATCATATTCATATTTTTAATTATTACTCTATTTCTCTCTACACTCATTATCTACAAATCAAAATTCAAAATTCCAAAACGAACGGAATCGTGCTGTCAATGGAAAAGAAAAGGTTAGTGAAGTGAGTGAGTACTGACGATAAAGAAAAAAATTAATGGAGAAGGGCTGCAAAAGGTGTTAAGGATGGTAGGTCCCCCACTTAGGGAGAACTTATAATTCATGAGGAGGTGGATCAAAAGTTGTGCAAGAGGCTGAAGAGCCACCGAGATTTGACGCCCGTTGGATAAAATTGAGCTGCCGGTTTTTCGTTTAAAAATAGGGAAAAACACCTTTCTAATGTTTCCACAATTTCCAGAAACTTTGGAAACGTTTCTAAAAAATGAAAAAAACAAAAATAGGTTACCAAACATGTTTTTTAAGTTGTTTGCAAATTTTCCAAAAACAAACAAGTTTATCAAATGCTCCCTAAACAAGGAAACAAAAATAGGAGAAGATTGCCTTACAATTTTTTCGTAAACAAACGAAATCAAGAAAAAAAAACAAATTTACCAAACTAGTTAATTTTTTTTGTTTGTTTATAATTCAGAGTGATCAGATGAGCTTATGCATACCTCAACTAGTATAGATTGCATACCTACATTAGGAGGGAGCACGCCTTTAAATCCTAGTTGTTAGGTGGTCTTCCATGGTTGATTCCAATTAATTTCTTTGGGCCACCCCAAATGTTTTTCAGTGCCGAGCAGGTACCACGTGATACCCTCTCCGTGAATCCGGGCCGTCCATTGCAGTTTTGAACAGCTTAGATTTAGAGAAAGAAACAGAAGAGAGAGTGTTGGGATGTGAGGAGAGAGAGTGATTTAATCCGGATTGTCCAATACACTTTTGAAATGCTCAGATGTGTTGCTCGGATACCACGTCAACCGGGTGACGTGGTACCCACCCGGCACCCAAAAATTTTCTCCACCCCAGAGACCCCTTCAAGGGGCTGGGCGTTTTCAAAATTGATGGACTCTAATTTCTGCCTGTGTGCCCCAACCCAACTAGGGTCCACTTTTTTTTGATAAGCAAGGGTCCACTTACTATCAATTACTTATATCATCATTTATTTATTTAGACCCCGTTTTGCATTTTTATGAACCCCTTTTTTTAAAAAAAAAAGGTAATTTCAAGCTCAAATATAATGAAAATAAGAAATAATTTTTCAATTTTTTTTACACCGTATTAAAGATCTTAATGAAATCTATCAAATAAGATCCATATAGGTAGGAAAATTATTTCCATAAATCCATGATTTTTAAGTTTGAAATTATCTTCCTTTTCTAAAACTTTCTTTTTTGAAAAAGTGGAACACCCACTTAAACGTTTTGATAATTATAGCCTGTGATTTTTATTAAGGTTAGATTTGGCTTAATTTACTTATTAAATAGGCTAATCTATTACTTCGATCCCTATAATTATAGGAAGGTTTCAAATAGATCCTTGTATTATTTAATATTTCAATTTTGTCCTTATAGTTAATTGAAAGTTTCAATTTGGTCTCTGTACTTTTTAATGTTTCAATTTCATCCTCAAGGCTTTTGATTTGTTTCAATCTAATCTTTTTCAAATTACAAAGCAATTCTTTAGGTTTATATATAATTACCAAGTTTATAAGGTTATACTTACTTTCCTAAGTTAGGTTTTTAAACACCTTTCAAAAATGAAATTGGTTAGAGGGGCTGTCCTCCTAACTGGTAAATATTTAACCATTCTTTGTATATTTTATTTAAACACTTTAAATTCTTGATTTCTAGTCTATATATTTGTTTTTTTATACAAATAGTTAAATGGTATATTTGCTTACTCCGTATTATTTTCAATTGATCATTTTTTATCTTTTTGATAAAACATTGTTTTATCCCATTGTGATTTGTATGTAGTATTTAAATTGTTGTCTGAATGTCATTCTTTAGTGTATCTTATGTTGACAAATATTATATATACGGTGGTCAAGCTAGAAACTAGACTCTGATACCAAAAAGGGGACCTAATTTAAGATTGTTGAAAATTGTAGTGGGCTTTTATGTTATTTGATAGCACATTTGTCCTTGTGATTGTAATTTGTCAAAGGGCTTAATGGCATAAATTGAATACTTCAAGGACTAAATTGACTCAAATAAAGTGTGGGGGCGACAATTCGCAACCCATAATTTTCTCCATTAGCCCATTAAAAATTTTCAAATAATTACAACATGAGTCCCCAATGCAAAATGTCCTACTTGCCCTTCTAACTTTTTAGACACAATTTCGATAACTAACTGTCGAAAACATACATACATATATATATATTTTTTCGGTAACTAATCATTGAAAATACATGTATAATTTGGTAATTAACTGCTGAATTCTAGTATATACTTCGGTATTAGGTTACCTAAAATTTATTTGACAATATTATATTGCTAAAGATTAGAGAAGTCCTCTATATATATACATTTCGGTAATTGACTGTCGAAAATATATAAACATTTCGGTAACTGATTGCTAAAATTATTAAACATTACGGTATTCAAATAGCGAAAATATTACATTTTTTCAGACCTGAAACACCGAAAATTTGGTTCAAAAATTTGAAAAATCTGTGATGAAAAAACATAGTGCTCGATCAACTCCCAAGTGGGTTTCGTTTTGAGAGAGAGAGAGAGAGAGAGAGAGAGACCTTGAAGAGAGGAGGGGAGGGAGGGGCGGTGGTAGGGCGGTGTTCGTAGCTTTGGTGGCCGGTGGTGGCTATGGAGATTTGGTGTTTTGGGAGGAGAGGGGTATAATAGGAAGATTTGGAGAAATTAATGGGTTATATGGAGTAAATAAAGGGAAATTAATGGGTTATATGGAGTAAATAAAGGAAGTGGGCTAATGGAGAAAATAAATAATTGCGAATAGTCGGCCCTAAAGTGTTGATGACTAAATTGAAGTTTGAGTAATTCTTTGAGGAATAAGGCATAGTTTCCACACACACAAAATAAAAGCCAACTTGGATTTTTGTTTGTCTTTATTCAATTTTTTTTTGTTACTATTTTGACTGTTTCTTGAATATTTTCAAAAAAATGGGTAAAAATCATAATGTTTTACTTATTCAATTTTTCTTATTGAAACGAACCAATAATTCACATAGTTTGATACAAAACTAACAAATGCAATCATAAATTCATAGATGATGCATTCCTAAAATTTTCAGTTAATGGTGGCCACTAAATGAGGAGGGTAATTAGGAACTTACGATCATAAACGATACGTTCCCAAAAATTGAGGTGCGTACCACTTCGAAATGCATTCACCTGTCTGGCTATTGCTCCTAAACCACAATCATCGTCATTGAATGCCTGTGATATAGCCAACTGGGGATAGCCTTGAACCAAATTCAATGCTAAATCTGCCAAACAGAGGAATCAATATAAGAAAGATTAGTTGACATACCAATAAAGTGTTAACGATTTTGTATGTCCACATTTTCCTTTTTCTCATATTTGTCAAGAGTCGGCTTTTCTGCAGTCCATTTCTATATGTAAATTGGATCCTTCAATCAGATCTTGTCAAGCGTCTACGATTTCAAGCCGATGCTTCAAGTTGTTTATTCATTCTATCTTAAAAAACAATACTCCCTCTGTCCCTTATTTATAGTCCGGTATTCCATTTTGGACTGTCCTTTAATAAGTGTCCATTTTGTAAAGTTAGTGGGTAAAAGTTGGTGAATTGTCTATTTTGTCCCTAAAAGTAGATTTCATTTTAAAAAGTAAATGAGTAAAAGTGTAATGATGATTGGTAAGTAGGGAAAGTGGAGGAAAAAGTTGATGTGAAAGGTATAATAATGATGTCTTTTTAATAAGTCGGAATTACGAAGCAGGACATTTAAAAAGAGACGAGGGAGTAGAAAAAAGACTAACGGGTTTTGACTTAAAACATTATTTGTTGTGTACTTTTCGCAATTCAAAAAGTTCAAGTTCGATCAACCCGATATCATTTTTCCATTATTTATGCACATGAACACACACACACAGAGAAAGAAATGGTTCCAATCGATAACACAAAACTCGTGATTGCCTCAATTTCGGCCAACCAAAGGGACAGACCATGAGAAAAGGCTTGATAGATTGCACGACTTTTGTAATAACCCATGCTAGCTGATCTGCTAGCCACGTAACTCAAAAGTTTAGTCTCGAGTTATGCAGTATTTGCTCATGATTTCTTATATACTAACTCTATTTCCATTTCTTTACCGATGTGGGACTTCATAATTTGGAAGACTTAGCCAAAAATTTCTCATATTTATATTTTTTGAACTCAAGTACATATACTTTTTGTAATCAAATATAATAACAAATGTGTTGCATAATTACTAAAATACCCTTTTTGCAAAACTAATGAAAGTTCATTAATAACTGAAAGTGCCTAAAATTCAAAAGGTACCTTATGAAAGTACCTAAAACCCTAAACTTTAGGGTATCCTATGAAAGTGCTCAAAACCCTAAGGTATTCTATGAAAGTGTCTAAACCACTCGCCGATTAAAAAAAAAAAGTGTCTAAACCACTACAACCGTATAATAGGAAAGTGCACCCTAAATCTTATGAAAGTGTCTAAACTCTATAGTACCCTATGATTATAGGGTACTCTATCCTAGGGTAGTTTTGTCCTTGAAAACATGTTTTGGCCTTATGGCTCAAAAATTCCAAAAGTTAAAGGACCTCTACTGAAAACCATTTTCTAGCATCCTTTCCCTAAATAAAAATTATTTTATCGTACTTAGAGCATCACACTGATCACAGTGGTATAATCAAAACAAAAAAACTTATAAGGTTAGCAACATTTGCTTAAAAAGAGCTCACATTGGAATAACAAAACTTAGAAACCTCTTAGCAACTTAACAAAGTTTGGCAATTAGATAATCAAAACTACCAACTTTTTGCTAATAATTAAATTTAATTGTCTTCACATTTTCTCAATCAAGTATACCATTATTACACAAAAACCTTCTTTCTTCCATTTTCAACATGTTTATAACAAAATTACTTTTAAAAATAGTTTTTATTTTTTTGCAAAAATAGTTTTTTTTACAAGTTTTTTTTTATTAAAACTATTTTTTCCAATTTTTTTAAACAGTATTATTTCAAAACAGTTTTTTTTATTTAAATTTTTTTTTCAATAATTGTTTTTTTGAAAGAAAAGACTTTTTCTATTCAAAAACTGTTTTTATTAATCAAAGTTTTCAAAAAACTATTTTCTCTTTTTCTAATAACCTATTTTTATTAGTTTGAAATCTAATTTAAAAAATTATTTTCTGTGTCACAATTTCTAGATTTTTATAAGTTAAAAAGATGATGTAGCCAGTTTTGGTTATTCAATTTTTATTATACCATTGTGGACCCTTACATTGTTAATTTTAGCAACCCCTTAAGTGGATAACCAAAAGATGATGTGACAATTTTTAATTATCCACTTTTGATTATTCCACTGTGGATGCTTCTATGAATTTAACCATAAATTCCACTTTATGTAGCTTTGTATATCTGTACCGAGCCATCTGCTCTTTATGCTAGATCTTGGATAAGGACTTGCAAGAGACGAGTAGTAGCGAGCTCCCAGTTATATACTAGGATTAATTACATATCACCCCCTTAAATGATCACAATTTTTCACATTACTCCCTTAATCTGAAAAACCCTACACGTTGCCCATTTGATTTATCATTGAATATCAGTCAACCCCTCCTGTCACTCTTCCGTCCAAATTTGGGCGTTAAACTTTAATGTGAGTGCAACCGAAAAAAATACTCTCATGTCAGAGTGAGAACCTATGATCAAAATATCCCCTAGCTTCTCACGAAGACATTGCTATATAGTATTCATTTGTTGCTCATACATAGCATATTTATATCCTTTAATTCTTTTTTATCGAACAGTCCTCATTTTATTAAGTTAAGGTGGTTCTTAATATATATATATATATATATATATATATATATATATATATATATATAGGCCGGCTTTGACCATTGTTGGCACGGATAGTGTTACGGAGCTAGCTAACTACAAGGTCTGAAAGAACCTAGTCTGTAAGCGAAATATTCATCTAAAGATGAAAGTAATTACTCTTCAAAAACGAGAGACAAAACTCTCACAAACCCAACAAGTCGTTGATTTGAAAAGATAGATGAAAAACATAGCAATTATTGAAGTACTACAAAAAAAAAAATTGCAGTTTAGAACTAGTACTGTAGCCTTCACCCACTTACCGCCGAACAAGGGTAGTGAAATCCCATGGAGGAGGAGAACAAGAAGAAAAATATTTAGATGTAGGCTCCGTTTGGTTGGGTGTAGAATATTTTACAGCTGAAAATATTTTTCATGTAAACATTTTACAGGAAAATACAAGTTTTACAGTTGTTTTTGGGTGTTTGGTTGAATTGTAATTTTACTATTACACAAAATAATAACACATCTAATTTGCATGGAGTAGTATTAAAGTGAAAGTACTTGATGTTTGGAGGAAGTCCAGGAGAGAGATGAAGGCCATGGTGCGCCTAGGAATGCAAGTGGGTAGAGAGAGAGTCTTGCTGTTAGTTAGAGAGAGAGGGGACCTTTTTCCATGTGTATTGACGTGGGATGAGGGAATAGGAGAAAATCCCTTTGTCGAGCAGTTGTTCAATAGAGGTGATGGCCGAATGTGCAAAGGGTGCGTAGCGTAGGAAATTGACTTACCGGTTTTTTGGCTGTAAATTGTTTTACGGCCATTGGAGTAAAACATTTTTCAAAAAAGTTCATTTTCCGTGCATTTGAACAACCAAACAACGAAAATTATGTAAAATGTTTTTGACAAAAATATTTTACATCCAAACAAACGGAGCCGTAGTCAAGTTGTGGATTAGTAAAAAATGGTAATTGCCCAGCGAGGGAATAGTACTAACCATAGTATTCGGAAGTAATAACATCAATGAGAAGCTCAGCACCAGACGGTCTATATCCGGAGGAGAGGAAAAGCATCGCCATAGCCTTCTCATCTTCACCTGTGACCTTCAACAAATATTCAAGCGTCTCCCTTTTCGCATTAACAGCCGCGTAATGAACCGGTAACCACCCCCGGTTCTCCCTCATGCACAACAAACCCGGGTTTTTCTGCACCAAAAGTTCCGCCGCCGCTGTGTTCCCGACCAACGCGCTGAGGTGGAGGGGGGTGTTTCCGGCTTCGTCGCGGTGTGCCAAGGCCTCCGCCAGCATCCGCTCCAGCAACTTCCTCACGAAGGGGATCGCCGTCGGTCCCACTCCGGTGGCCAAGTACAGTGCTGACTCCAGTTCTCTGGTGATTGGGGCTGTGATTGCCTCTGGATGGTCTTTGAAAAATTCATTGGCGGCATCCCAGTCCCCTTTTAATGCGGCTTTCACGAGTGGTGTGTATTTCCAGTATTCGTCCTTCTTTCCCGATTTTCTATTCTGTATTCCTGAACACAAAAATTAAGATGAACCGGCATTTTCTTGGTATTTATTTTGTTCTCTAGTCCTCCCCTGTCCAAACCCCTATCGATTGGATTGAAGATTATATATATATATGGATACTATTATTGTTATTTTTTCTGCAATTAGTACAAATTAATTCAGAAACATAAATGTAGAGAATGGGATATGGCATTCAAACCTTTTCTTCTCGTTTCTTGTGTTGTCCAAGCCATAATCGGCCTGTCAAATAAAGATGAAAAAGAAGCCATGACCACCACATGCACTTGACTGAAGTACTATCGATCTCTCTCTGCTCTTGAGATCCTCGTTGGGCTGTTTTTAGCTAGTGTTGATTTGAATTACCTTCACATATATACTATATATATGTATACCACATTACCACTAGATCGAGGAAGTTTTAGTGTCAACGAAGGAAAGAATACCTTGCCATCATGATAAATAGGCCGCACTAGAACTCCAACGGTACCTCAAATAACAACAGAGATGAGCTATAAACCCAAATATTTTGAGTTCGAAATTTGACAAACTCTTGAGGTTAGGTCGCAAGAGATAAATCTCATGTGATTTTTCAAGTCCCAATGTGAATAGTCTGTTTTTGATCAGATCGGGAAGGAGAATAGTTTAGGCATGCGAAAGTTAGCCCCAGACACCCCTTACCGTCACAAAATAATAATAATAATAATAATAATAAGTGGTGTACGAGAAAGTAAGTAAGCGGAAAATATAAGACCTAGAGCGGAAAAAAAAAATGTGCCTTACCTTCAATTTTGTTAAAATGCTTTTAATCACACGTTAAGATGCTCACATGCAACTTAACAAAAGAGTACATCGGAAAAGCGATTACTTGAAAATGAAGGAAATAATTTATATTACTTTTTACAACTTTTTCCCCCCACTAACCAATTGCATTCGATATGCTAACAAAGAAAGTTAAAAAGAGAGAAAAAGCAGTAACTTGTTTTACAACTCTGCTCCTCACCTCCAAGGATTTGGGAGAAAAAGCAGTAACTTGTTTTACAACTCTGCTAATTGACTGAATGATAGAAAAAGCAATAATTTTTTGATTCAAGTAAAACTAAAACTACTAATTTTAGGAAAAAACTAAACTCTTAAAAAAATAGAAACAAAAACAACAGATAGAAATGAAGAAGTACAAAGTTTAATGGGGACCGTGGCCCTGGTGGGCCTAGAGTGGCTCCGCCAATGCCCAAGAGGTAAGGAAGAAGAGTCTTCGGCCATGGAAAATTAAACAGTGATCTCCTAGCCTCCTTTATTAGGAAATCAGATTCAGATCCCTCTTTCAAAGTTTGTGTAAAATGCACTTCTGGCAACATATATTGCATGCATTCATTTTAAACGAGTTTGGGCTCCATAGTGCCTAAGAAAATTTTGCTACTGAATTTTTTTTATTTTTTTTTATCAGCAGAAGAAAATTTTACTAAAAACTGCATGACTGCGATATCAATAAGTTTCCACATAAGGGCAAGTTAATCGGTAATGTGAAGAGCTCGCACTTAGGACTTAGGGTGTGTTCCAGAAACCAAAATAAGAACTTATTTTTTAAGAAGGCAATTTCAAGCTCAAAAATCATGTGCTTACGCAAATAATTTTTCTATCACTATGGATCTTGTTTGATAGATCTCATTGAGATCTTTAATACGGTGCAAAAAAAATTAAAAAATTATTTTTCATTTACATTATTTTTGAGTTTGAAAATGTGAAATAAGTACTTATTTTTTAAGAAGGTGTTCCGGAACGGAGCCTTAGTACATTAGTTTTGCCTCTTTGTGCTTATTGTTTATTCTTAGTTTTTGCGAATTGACTTGTTTTCCTTATCTCTGTCTTTGGATGGAAATCTTGTATATGCCGAATAGCTTTATTGAATGAAGTTACAGTATTAGCTTCGGATTATTTTTCTTAAAAGAGATGCATTATTTTTTAATCCTCGTTTTACAGACCGAACTAACATTTTGGGATGAAAATTTTCATAAGAATCTTATACCAAACTGTAGACAACGCAAACGTATCTCCTCCCAGTTCTCACGGTAAGCACGACATTTCCCAGTGCATTTCTAATTTGCCGGGTTTAAATTAATTTCGGGCAATTGAACCTAACAATTGGACGAAAAATCAAACATTGATAGAATCACCAAACCCACAAAACATGGATATATATACATTAACTTAAAATAATTTTCCTTCTGCCAACAATTTCCTGCAGAGTCATTACGAAAATGAATAAAAACTACAGCTGGAGTGGAACAAATACTAGTTGTATAGTAGTAAATCATACAGAAAAGCTAAGAGCTTCCTTCGCCAACCGCTCTGCGCATCCGTTTGCTTCGCCCAGCTAGTATGGCTAGCTAGTACTAATCCCAATATGAGTTACTAGTAGGCAATCAAAATTCCCGAGTTAGTACATTTATCCGTATTACCAAGTCATATATGCTCTGCAATGTTTCTCTAAATTCTCTTATTATTAGTCAAGTTGTCCCCTGATTTTTCTTAACTAAACAAGTTTCACAAGTTGATCCGGATAGCCGGTTACTAAAAAGAAGAAGAAGGAGGAGGTAACATAAGGATCACTTACAATACTCTGACACTGTCTAGTCGAGTTTATGATTGCCATTCGCCACTGTAAAAATTAACTAATGGAATGCAATTCGATAAAAAGTACTCGTATTAACTGTTGAAATAAACGTTGCATTCATGCAGAATCGAGGTGTCCCAACAATGATTGAACGACGTTACAATAATGTTAGCAAACAAAGGCCAGGGCGAACCTGGACTAGACTATGATCAATACCAACATCTAATTACTAGTATCTTATTATTAGTCAAGTTGTCCCCTGTTTTTTTGTTAACTAGTTCATCATTATTAATTTACTAAGAGATTGACAATGACATGCACGCAATAAAAGCATTTACCACTGAAATAAATGTAGGATATCTATCATGCAAAATCGGGTTGTCCCAACACTGATTGAAAGACATTACATACCTGAAGTGGTTAGGGTCTGCTTCAACAAATACATCAACTTCCTCTTCATTCATTTGAAACAACATTTGAACTCCATTCCCGTCTTTCACGCGTAGATATTTTGTCTTGTCCCTCTTGGAGTTGTAAAAGAATAACTTGCCATCCTTCGATATATTTAGACAAGAACAGATTTTTGAAAGCAGCTCATTGTAGGACATGCCGTCTTCAATCGGCACAGCTCCAGAAACACCATTTACGTACTTAAAGGTACCATTAGGTTGTACCATCCTTAGTCCATCCCAATAACAAATGCAAGTCAAACGCTTCTTCTCTGTGTTTCTCATATTTAATTAACATGCCACAAACATTAAGGTGACAAATGGTGAGAATAATTTCTACAAAATGATAAAAAGATTGAACAGAAATAACGTACAATGCGTCCCATAAATAGTAATGCATACTGTATACTAGAGATAAGAAAATTCAATGGTTTAGGATTGAATATGACCTACGAAATAGAGATGCATTTTTAGCCAATCAATCATATACTACCAACTATTTACCAGTTCTTTTACCAAAAAAATGTCATAAAAAAATGAAGGATGTCAATTAATTAATTAATTACGTCACATTGAGCTACATGTCAAATCCTTCAAAACTTTTCTACTCAAATGGATAAAAAGGCATGGTGGGCAAGGAAATTCACTATAGGGGAAACGAGAAAATCAATGAAGAGGGAAAACTGGAGGGGAAATCTTTGTTCAATGGAAACGAATAAATCAATTGCACACAGTGGACTGAAGTTTCCAAACATCACTTTGATGAACTCATCTAAAACACTACTGTCAAAAACATGGAATCTGAAGAGTACTGTCATTGTCAAGACCATTTTGCCCTTCAAATTTAAGGGAAAACCACTTTTCCCAAATGAATTTAATTGAGCACTAATTTGTTTCTCGCTGCTCTGATCTCTCTCTCTCTCTCTCTCTCACACACACATTGTTAGCCGAACCGGAAGCTATTGTGTTACCACACAGAGAGTAGCTAGTGGGTATAGTATTACCTCTTGGAGCTTTATTGCTTTTCACAGTGTTCAATTCCCTGTTCATAATGATTGAACGGCATTATAATAATATTAGCCAACAATGAGCGCAGATGAACTAAACTTCCATTAATTCAACAATATTTGTGACACAAATTAAATATACCTGGTACTAGTATCGAAAGGGTCTACGTCAACAAACACATCAACTTCGTCTTCATTCAAGTAAAACATCATTTTTACTCCATTGTCGTCTTTCACGCGCAGGTACTTTATCTTGTCCCTCTTCGTGTTGTGAAAGATTAATTTGTTATGCAACGATATATTCAGGCGAGAACCAATTCTCGAAAGCAACTCCCCTTTTGTCATGTCATCTTCAATCATCATAGCTTCAGAAACACCCCCAACATAATGGAAGGTACCACACGGGAGAACCCTCCTTTCTCCACCGTAATAAAAAAAGCAAGTCAAACGCTTCTTTTCTGTGATGCTCATATCTAATTAATATGCATAAACAAAAAGTGAGAATATTATATTATTATTCCTACAATATCACGGAAAAAATTCAGAGAAATTATGTTCATACCATATATAGTACATGCATGATGCATGCATGCATATAATCGTTTAGGATTGAATATGAACTCTGAAATAGAGGCGGACTTGTGAACCAGGGGATGATGTTGTGTGGCTGGTGCATTCGGTAATTCAACGGCTCAGAGTATTCGAGCCATCCATTGCCAAGATGAGATCCGAGCCATTGAATTGCCAAACAGACAGTTCGAATGGTGTATAGCATGGTGTTGTGTACCAGCCGCACATGACCAACCCCAGTGGAGAGTTGTAGCCAAACAATCATCAATTTTCAAATATTTAATAGCTAGTTCTTTTACCAAACATCTCGGTCTATGGCTAGCTTACTTCTATTGTACTGAGATTTATAACGTCCTCAACACTCACATGCGTTACCCCTAAACAATGTCTTGTCCAGGTTGGACTAAAGCCCCCTTTCGGGTAATGATTGAGCAAGCCTTGTTTGGCCTTTGGTCCCTCCCTGGGTACTTCTCAGAGCTGTACAGATGCTGAGTAGCAAAGTGACGCAGCGGAAATAACAAAAAGATTAGTTGCGTACTAATCAAACGAATGATAGGTACTCGTAGCCACGAGCAGTTCTTGAATCCTCAAGAGAAAAAGACAAAGGTAGTGTTTGGTTGAGAGTTTAGTTTAGTTTAGTTTTGGTAGTGGGTAGAGAGAGAAATAAAGTAATAATTGAAGATAGGAGTAATGATTGGAGAGAGATAGAGAGAGATGAGAAAGTAATAATTGGAGAAATAGAATAATGATTGGAGAAAAGAGTAGGGTAATGATTGAAAACAAAACTAAAACTAAAACTAAATTAACAACCGAACAAGGCCAAAGTCTGAATATTATTGATAAAAACTGCCTAAACATTAGGTTACAACCCCTTTTATAAGGAAAAGGCATAACCCTAGCAAAACCCTAACTCAAAAACGAAAATTCCCAAAATTTGGGGAAAATAATAAAATTGGAAAAAGGAAAGAAAAATATGACTTTTCCAAAAAGAATCAACTTCTACGGAATTATACGTTAAAAGTTATTAACGAAACAAATATTTCCTAAAACGGCAAAATAACGCAATTGAATGCCTAAACGAAGGAATTAGGTCGAAAACACCGTTCATCATCAATGAGTATGGACCGGAGCGCGAAAATAAGTCAACCCACCAAGTTTGGGCCTATTCCGAGCTCGTCCGAATTTAACCAATTTGAATAATCTGAAATTAAACATCGCTTGGACTTTCGGGGCTTGGCTCGGTCCAACTGATCATGGAATTGGGCCTCCACGTGTTCTACATCACAAAGGCAGCCGTTAGGGGTGCCCAGCAGGTCAACCTAACTGCCCAAATCACTAAAACCAAACGGCCTGTGAACCCACCCAAGATATGGTATGGATGAATACGGATCCTAGCTAATACCTAAGAGTTTTGATAAATATGTTGGGCTCACCGCCCAAACCACCAACCGCAATACAACCGACCTAACCAGACCACAATAACAGACGGGTGCGGATGAAGAAAATGACGAACTGCGGCGAGCGATTCAGTTTCGTTTTGCCCAAAACCATATGCTGGGCAACCCTAGCTGGCATAATTGGTTCCTTACAGCCTGTTTGTTATAAGCAGCATATAGAAGGGGATATAGAAATCCCCCAAATAAGGATATCCAGTTGAGAGAAATCTGGCGTTCGTTTGCAAAAACAGAGCCGGATAGGGATAGCCGTTTGTTTTTGCCTTTCAGGGGAGTAAAGTTATCTTTTGTAAACTTGTTCAATTAAAATGCTAATTGATGTGGTAGTCGGCGCCTAGGCGACCCTTTTTTGGCTTGAGTAGCGCCTAGCCATTTTTAGGAGCATTGTTTGTTAATTTGTTAAATACCCTATAAAATCTTTTCAATTGAATCTGACAACAAGCTAGCTAGTTCTTAAGTGTCTCCAAATTTGTTCCCCCACGGAAAGTTAGTGCTCTGATCCTGGATATTAGAGAATTTGCCCAAGGTAAATGAGCTTTCTTTCAGTTGGGTTAGAAGATCAGGCAAATCTCAGTTGGCTTACCTTGTAGCTTTATCTCTGGCCAAGGGGCGTCTTCCTCGGTAATATTGGAGGGTTCATTCTCCGGCTCCTCTTGTTTCTGCTTTGTGTAATGATTTTTCTTCTTCTTTGTAGCCTTTCGAGGCATTTCTGTTAATAAAATATATTAAAAAAAAAAAAAACACAATTTCGCACCACCCCATGAATTTGTTACATGTTCTGTATATGTATTACTACCATTATCAAACACTACGCCAAATTTTGGCTTTATCGGCGATAGTATTACCGGCATTAATTTAATGCCGTTAAAAGACACTTTTAGCGGCATTAATAAGACTGCCGGTAATAATTACCCTAAAACGGCGGTAATTCAAAGACCGTCGTTTTTAGTGACTTTTACCGGCGGTTTTTTTAATTACCGCCGGAAAAAGTAGATTGTACGGTTATTTTTAATACCGGCGGTTTATTACCGCCGTTTATAATAAAACCGACCCATATATTATAAATAATATTATTTATCCTAGTTGAACCAAAATGCGGGTTAGCCGAGTTGGTCGCACGTGCGTTCAAAGATCCGGAGGTTCCGGGTTCGAGTCACGGGGAAAGCAAAAAAATTTAACCACCGATTTTATTACCGGCGGTTCTTTACCGCCGTTTTTAGTATTACCGGCGGTTTTCTAATGCCGCTTTTGTTTTTCCGACAATTGTATTCCCGGCGGTTTATTTCCGGCGGTTTTTGAACTATTACTGGCGGTTTTGAGTATTACCAGCGGTTTTGGGACTATTAACGGCAGTTTTCTCATGCCGCTAATGCTAAAATTTGGCGTAGTGAAATTCACAGACCCTGCGAACAAGAAGTTTAGTTCCCAGATCTAGCTGGAGTACTGTTGTAGGGGAAGTAGGCAAACAAAAATGCTATGCTACAGATATTGTAGATCCAGATATAGATGTGTTCAGAATTATGCGATGTATGTGGGCTCCATATTTACTGTGTGAAATCCATTTGTGTTCAAACACAAACGGTTTCGGACACAGATATGTGCACATGTGCACAGATGTCTATACCTATATAAGCCATTTGTGTTTACTTACAAACTTAAATGCGTGAAAATTGTGAATTACAATAGCTTATTGAAATGGATAGACTCCTACTAAGTCGGTTAATTTGTTAAAAGTAGGAGTCCAAATAGTTTTAATTTGTTCTCTTTTTTTTTCTTTTTCACAGCATTCACGCGCGTTAAATGGTTGTAAGTAGAAAATTTAACTTCAAATGAGTCATAGGTTGAAACCAATAACAATGACGGAACCAGGATTTTACCCTAGTAGTAGCGAAATATATACTAAAAAAATCTAGTAGTGACGAGACTATATAAATTGGGCATAATTTTTTTTTACATATAATAATTACATTTTCTAAAATTCTTATCGTGCCGATCGTCGCCACTAGACCCCTTGATCCCATCCTTGCCAATACCGGATCGTAATCCAATGGTTTAGACTGGTTGCGTTCCACGAGTTTCACATATAGATTTGGTTCTCAAAATTTGTAATTTATGAAAGTCGATCTATTGATCATCGATGTACTATAAAATTGAGCTAATCCGGTGAATACTGATTTGTAAAATTGGTACGGATAACTAGATTGGCTAGATCGTTACCTGATTGTGAAGAGTCGGCCATATTTTCGTGCCTGTGAAGAGGTTGATAGCAAATGCTCTTCTCCCAAAGTCACTTGGCCGGTGTTGAGCTCTCTGTAATTGTCGGAGATTTCTGCTGTACAGTTGAGAACTGATGATATCTATGGTATTAAAAGATGAAATCACTAAGATCTGACTGTCCATATTAAAAGGCCAAAAGAAAAAAGGTTCTCTTATTAAAAGGTTCTCCTCTAAAGTGAATTTAAAGTAATAAGATCCGACCGTCCATATTAAAAGATGAAAAGGCCAAAAGAAAAAAGTTTCGGGAAAACCATGGGCCAAAAGCAAAGTTGTTTATGATAAGAGTGGAGTTGCTTTGAGGTGTGGTTTGAGCTTTTGGTAGGGTTGTTAAACAAACCAAACGACATGGTTTGAGCTTTACTTGACTTTTGGCTCGCTCAAACAAGTACAAGCTAAGTTCAATCACATTTTACTGTAGATTAATAAAGGAAAGTGATTTTGCCACTCTCCAAATTATTAACGGCACTTCTTTAAAGAGTGCCAAAATCAACACATATTGATTTTGCCATTCCCCAAAAGTTAACAATTTGGGGAGTGGCAAAATCAACCCATATTGATTTTGGCACTCTTCTGAGTGTCATTAACAATTTGAAGAGTGGCAAAATCACTCCCCCAAATTAATTTCAATCCCCTATAAAAAAAAAATCAATGACTTCATCGATCATACCTATAAAAGTATTCATGGCATTGCATTACAAAAATTATTGGCTCATGTTCTTTTCACTTCTCATCGAATACCTGATAGCTCGAAACTTCACAAATTTAAATTCATGCTTGAAAGTTTGAGATTGACTAGCAGATTAATTTCATGAGCCAAGTCAAGCTTATCACATTCTCAAAACTTTAAATTTGAGTCGAATTTGAACAGTTAGTCTTGAAAACTTCTCAAGCTCGATCCAAACTTGAACACCTATAATAAGGACTTGAGCCAGACTTGATCAATACTGGGTTAGGTTTGTTTGGCTTGATTAGTACCTCTTACCTATGTCTATCTGGTGACTACCAATTGATCTTGTTTGATTTTTTCACTCACCGCTCATATACTAAAACTTAGTTAGTCTATAGGCTACTTAGTCTATTATATAACTGGTTTTAAGTTGAAACTCTCCAAGAATATAACAAGGTAATAGAGCTAGGTCCTTGATGACTTCACCTCCCATGGTCGAGTTTCTACGTACCAATGTCACTCGAAAGGGAGTGCTAGACTTTATTTCACATCGTTCACCTAAGCTAACCAAACTTGGTTAATTATGAGGTTATTTCACATATTTTCAATTGGTTTTCGGTTCGACCCTCCAAAAATATAACATAACTTTTTGGGTACGAAGGAATAAGAAACCAGTGGACAGTGGGGGCTTGGGACCCCACTAGATTTTTTTTTGTTTTGTTTTAATTTGTAAAAAATATCTTAGAAGTTCTATGTATGTCACCTTTAAAAGACTCAGAATTATTGAGTGTTTTTTG
>BPLS01031527.1:0-16234 GCA_019656275.1 Rhododendron kiyosumense
GTGGGTCGCCGCCGTCGAGGACGCGCCCTTCACGCCCAGGGAGAGGGTCACCTTCACGTTTCCGGTGATAAACTCCGCAGCGAATTTCGGGTTTGTGATAACTGCCAGCGATTTGCCGGCGGTGGTTAAGGCGATGCTGGCTGAGAAGGTGGGGAAGGCGGTGAACGGCCGCGGCTGTGGTGAGGGGGAGGGCTTGTTGCTGCCGGTTGAGATGGTGAAACCGAGAGGGGAGATGAGGTGGTTTTTGGACAAGTCAACTGCAGCGAATATTGAGGGCTGAGAATAATTATTTGGATGGAAATAAATCTCGGATTTTGATTTTCGTGCTTCAATTTTTACTGATATCACTCCATTTCGTTCATGAACTCATGTTAAAAGTAAAGTGCGAAAATCAATTTCTTAAATCTCAATTTAATAAAAATGAAAAACAAAATAGATCTCAGGTGGACTCTTGTTTGCATGAAGATCACGTAATTAGAGGGGGAAACTCTTAGGGCTTGTTCGTTTGGGGTTTTAAAACCCCTACGGCACGGTCCCTAATATATTTTTTCTATTTATTTTTCTCCGCTCAAATTTCCTTCAAAACTCTAAATGAACAAGGTCTCAGTATTCTGTGAGGAGGCTTTTTGGACTTTTCTTTTTAATTTGTTTAAAAAAAGTTTGGGTTTTGGCTATAATTTTTTTTAATTTTTTGATTTCTCTTGTCGAAACGAATCAACAACCCATAAAATTTTGACGCAAAAATAACAAATGTATATTTTTAATAAGGACAAAATAAAAGGCCAAATGCTCCTTTAGGAAAACTTAATTAGCTAGGCAAATGATTAACGTATGTAAATAGAAAGGAAAATAAGTTTTCACAGTCTTATGGATGTGAAGTAAATTTAGGATGTGTTTGGTCTAAATTATTATTATTACTATTTTTAAAACACTGGGTATTGTTGAGTCTCTACATATTTAAGAGACGGGTTTGCGAAGATAAAATATGATGATTCGGATTATTGGTGCCTATCCGTCTTTCCTGAAATTGAACTCTCAAGATTTTAAATTGAGAGAAAATTTTCATGGTATGATTTTCCAATCAAATGCAGTTCACAAAATAGGAGAGAAATGACAGAATTTTTTTTTGGTGTCACTCATCCGAAAAGGCGTATGGCATGAGTATTTTAAAACCATCTTACAACTTAGAACATCCGCAATGTAATAATCAAAATCAAAAGATTGCTAAAGTTAGCAATGTGTTTAAAAAAGTGCTCACATTGTAATAATCAAAGTTAGCAATCTCCTTACCAATAATCAAATTTGGGCATATGAATAATCAAAAGCAACAATGTGAGATTTCACATTACTAACTTTAACAACACTCTAAATGAATAATCAAAAGCCGACATGGCAAATTTTGATTATTCACTTTTGATTATTAGATTGCGGATGCTCTTTACAACCAAAAAGTCTAGAGCCATCACACCATAATGCAGTGGCTGGCCACCACACAGCATGTGGGACCCACTCCGGATCCCACACGGACGATCCAAGTCGTTCAATAATTATTTTTTTTAAAAAAAACAAGTGGGTGTCACAAAAAATTATGATCAATCCGATATGTGTAGATATTCGATCCAATCTTTTCTTTTTGAAAAATTGGAAAAAAAATGGAAAGATTGGTTGGGTTTTCCAATTTTTCAAAAATATATGAAGATTGGATCAAGCACCCACACATATCGGATTGAGATGATTTTCCAATATGTCCACTCGGGTTTTTTTAAAAAAAATTATTGAACGAATCAGATCATTCGTGCGGGATTCTGAAGTGGGCCCCACATGCATGCTGTGCATTTTGGTGTGGTGGCTGTAGCGCTATTCATCTTACAAGGACTATTTAAATCAAGTTTTCCTTAGTTTACCTGCCATGACCTCCAAACTAATCATATAGGTTGGGCTGTAAATGAACTGAGCCGTTCACGATTTAACTGTTTGAGATTCGGTTCCGCAAAAACTCATTCGAGTTCGATTCGTCTGCTAAACGAACTAAACTTGAACCTCAATTTTAGGCTCATTCCATAAATGAGCCGAACCAGAGCCTAATGGTATTCGGCTCGGTTAGGCTCGCGAACCTATAATTAAATTTAATTAATAATTCAATAGGGGTCTATTGCTTCGTTTTCTCCGAAATGTCGACGTGTTATCACCCCAAGTGTAGGGTATAATCGTCTAATTGAAGTATAATATCCGGAAGACCGGAATCGTACCCAAGGGAAAAGTTATTACGGCTTGATCGGATTTGTAGAAGTAAGCAAGGCTTTCAGCTTTTAGACAGCCAACTTTGTTTTATTTTAAACGGTAGAAAATAAAAAGGGCGAAATTAGAAACGAATTAACTAGGCTGAAAGACAGGTTAGGTCTAGAAATAATTAACACTCATGACTTGAGCTAAACCACATTTTTCACCAATTCACGCAGTTCAAGATACGTAGTTAAGGTTCCTAAACTGGAAAATAGAGATTTAATTATCAAGCTAGCTCTAGAATTCATTTGGTAAACACCTCGAGCGACAGAGCTCTAAGCATCATGTATGGTAGGTAGGCGATGCTCCTACCTACACATGATCAAAGAGGTTAACACCTCGACAATTTACCAAACAAACCCGAACCCCACATTAACTTTCAAATCAAAGATTGAGACTTTATTGGTGAAAAAATGCAATTTTTGCCCAAGTCATGGGATGCTAATCATTCCATGACCCAACCCTTGAAACTACTCACTCATATCTAGAGAGATAAAAGTAAGCAAAAATTTAGCTAACATATTGAAAGAACGAGACTTGAAATAAAGTGGAGATTATGATAGATCGAAAGATTGTCTACAACTTTAATGAAGGAGATAATAGCAAACACTAATTAATGAAGGCAGAAAATTAAAGATTAAAGCTGGAAAAATGAAGAACAAGCAAGAACAAACTAAGATGCAAGCAAATCTAATTCTGGATCTAAAAATGGATACATTTCTGTCCAAATCGTGCAATGGTGACATAACGGGGTATTTGTACCGCCTCTGTTTCGCGCATAGAATATCCCAAAAGATGCTCTGAAAAACCCTCCTAAAGTCCTTGGCATCGATGGAGAAAGGCTTAGGTTGCTGCTAAAGGCCTCGGCATCGATGGATCATAAAACTTCCCATCGATGCCTAGCAGCTTAGGACTGAACTGCTAAGTACTTCGGCATCGATGGATCATAAAACTTCCCATCGATGCCTAACCCATTAGTGTCTTCCTGTATAAGCCCTTCGGCATCGATGTAACTTATTTTCTCCCATCGATGCCTAGCCCATTAGTGCCTCCGTTTGGTCTTGCTCTGCTTTGCCTTGGCCTGCCTTGCCTTCCAACCCTGGCATCCCTTGCCTTGGCCTTAAAATTCTTGTTTTGACCAATTTTTCTACAAAAACAAAACCAACAAATCTAACAAGCAAAAACAATTAAAAACACAATTTAACGATTAAATTGAACTTAAACTAGAAAACTAGCGGACCCTTAATGGCATTATCGGGTGCTTATCATCTATTTGTAAATATAAAAAAATTTTAAGGTTGTATATATAATTTAATACTTATTTTTCTCCTAAATTATATACGATTAATGAGGGAGTTTGGGTTCGCTTGAGTTTTAATGAGCTGAGCCGAATCAAACCCGAGTCTTGACAAGCTCAATTCGAGCTTGGATTCTGTAGAGATCCGTAATTTAATTAATTTTTGAAATTTTAATTAAATGCATAATTGAGAAAATGTGGGTTATGTGGTGGTAATTTAATTTGTGGATTAAAGTGATAAAATAGAAGATTGAGGGTGTGATTGTGTGATTTAAAGATATAAGGGTATAAATGGTGGTGATGTGTTTGTAGGAAATCATTTTCCTTCTCTCTCTCCCTCTCTCTACCGTCTCTCTCTCTCTCTCCCTGCCGATCTCTCTTTCCCTCCTCCTCTCACTCAAAACTTCAAGAATCAACTTCCCTCAAGCCCTTCAATCTCATTATTGAGCTCAAAATTTCGTGGGTCAAGCTCGGAGGAGAGTATTTTGGTTGATTTCAAAAGTTTGGAGCTAGGGCTCGTTCGAATAGCTTGGGTTTCGCTCCTTGACTCGAGGTAGGGATTTCTTACCACTTTTATGTGTTTATATGCTGATTAAGTGTAGAAATCGTGCCTTGAATCGTTGGATGTTTTGTTGTTTTGGCCTTTGAGTTTTCTGCACAAAATCGCCGTTCGTAACGTCCCCGTATCGATACGGTTGTTTGCGTATCGATACGCTGAAAGGATCTGCATTCCAGTAGCTTCAGAAATCTGTCGTAGTGTTTCCGTATCGATACAGTTTTTGGAGTATCGATACTCCAGAGTCTGGAGTATCGATACGGTTTTTGGAGTATCGATACTCCATGGCTTTCTGGGCAGTTTTGCCATGTTGCTCCCATTCGACCGTTTTGACCCCCGATCATTTCTAAACCTTTTTGGACACCTCCAAACCTATTCTAAGCATGCCTAATTGACTTCCTTTGATTCATTGAGGTTATCCTTGGTCCGTTGGCATTCCGCTAGTACGAAACGAATAAGAACTCATTTGATTCAAACCGTGTTAAAATGTGACTTGTTGACTGATTGGTTGCTTGGTAGTACTAATGGCTTATAGTATGACGATCCTTGCATGAATGTGGTTATGAGAAGGTCCTAGTTTGCATATCGAGTAAGAAAATAGTTGATATTTGGGTCGGAAGTTGATTTATGAAGTCTCGTAACGCAAGTGGTGGTAATACGGAGACTTTGAGGGTTTCGTAACGCAAGTGGTGGCAATACGGTAACCCGAGTCGCTAAGGATCACCGTGACGCAAGTGGTGGTAACACGGTAATCAATCTGGTGATAAGCGGTAACGCAAGTGGTGGAAATACCGATGGTGGAAGTTTGGGTTAGCATGTCGAGTTGGGATTATTAGAAGGGGTTAGTATTGTATGGCCTTTGCATTCGATTTCAATAGGGTTTCATTTGCGAATTGATTGGTTATCGTCCGTCGAACGGTATTTCCTTATCCTCTCTTGTTCGCACTTGTCATCATGTTTGCATATAAATTTGGTAAAGATTTTCCTACTGGGCTAGTGTAGCTCAACAAAATCCTTCTTTTCAGGTTCGAATGTTGGACAGTAGGGTGCATGCGACGGTGTGCTTATACATGAAGAATTTTGGGAGCTAACCTTGTTTTAGTTACTTAATCATCTTTGTAACGGATTGGCTTTTGGCCAAAGATGGCTTTGTAACTAATTTGTTCTGAATTACCCTTTTTACTAAAGTTGTAACACTCCAATCAGATACGTACTTGTAATTATGTTAATTTGGGCCGTGGTGCCAAGGTTGCATTTCTTCGAACTTGGGGACTTGTTTGTAAATTAAACAGGTGGGAAACTCTTTTGGGTATTACGTATAATACGCGAGGTTCTTGTAATGAAATGTATTATTTATTTATGTTAAAAATTGAGGTCGTGACAGATTCGCCTTGGCTCGATTCGTTTGAGTTTAAAGAGCCAAACTCAAGCCAAGATGTTCAGGTTCGAATTGAACTCAAGCCAGACTCTTAACGAACCCAACCGAGCCGAATCCGAGCTTTGAAAAATTTTAACGAGCCAAACTTGAGCCAAGTTGTTCAGACTCAAATTGAACTCGAGCCAGACTAGTACTTTAATGAAACCGAACCAAAGTTAACAGAGTTCGGCTCGATTCGGTTTGTTTACAGCCATACATATAGACAAGCTACGAAATTCTGTTGGATACAACATTTTTTTAGGTGCATGTGTGTGGAAGTCCCACTCCATATAAGAGAAGTGCGCAAATAACCGTTGTTTTGTTATTTAACTCGTTCAACTTATAGTGTTTGAAAAATTCAAACTATTAGCAATTGGCTCAATTAAAGCCTGTTTTGAGATCGGTTTCACATTTTCTACAAGCCAAGATCAGACATAATTTCAAAGCTCGTTAAATTTTTAAACCAAACTTTTTTCTTGATATCGAACGGTGATCTATTCTATTGATCATAGTCTAGAGAGCAGGATTGGCGCTTGAACCCGCGCAGATGTCGTGGAACACAAGATTGCTGGCACTTGAGCTGGCTTGCAATGTAGACTTTTACTACATGGATATGGTGTGCAAGAGGTAGGATGTGCACTTGTTCACTTTACGTGCCAATCAAGTGAGAAATCCCTTTTCCTAACAATGAAATAAAAACGCGGATGATGCTATTTGCAACTCCTTTTTTCCTTTCATGCAACCCACTAAAATTTTTCAAATGTTAAAGACATTAATGACGTCATGTAAAATAACCATATTATCCCCTGTAATTACTACATAGTACATACAACCCATAACAATAAAACCTAATACTATTACTACTAAATACAACCCACCACACCCCATACAAGATCTAGAGAGCAAGAAGTAATTAGATAACTAATTTATTTTTTGGGTTTTTCTTTGTTCGGAAGTTAAAAACCAAAAATAGTAAACTATTTCGTATATTATTGTTCGAAATGTTTTACTTATTTTAAATATTAATGTCCAAAATTTGTCACCATTTTCAAAAATTAAAATATGAAAGAGATCCAGAGAGCAAGAAGCAACAAAACTAATTTTTTGGGCGTTTTGTTGGTTCGGAAGTTAAAAACTGAAAGAAGTGAAATATTTTGAGGTGCGGTGATGGTGGGTCAGTCGCTGGTGGTGTGTGGGAGTAGAGAGAGAGAGAAAGAGAGGGATAGAGAGACGATCGAGGGAGATGTGCTGGTGGAGAGGAGAGGTGCGGTGCAGTGCTGGTGCTGGTGCTGGTGGGTTGGACGATCAAGGGAGATGTGCTAGACGGTCGGTTGTGGTGTGGGAGATGGGGAGATGAGTGATTTGAATCTCTCTCTTTTTAATTAACTGTTAGGGCACTTTAGGAATAATAGGGGGGTATTTTCGGAAGAAAAATAAATTTTTGAGAATAAGGGCATCCTAAGGGCATAATGGGTAATTTCTAGAATTTTGTTAGGTTTTATTTAGAAATAATTTGGCTTTCAAAAAGCATTGTGGGTTGTTTGAAGGAAAAAGGTTGCAAATAGAATCGTCCAAAATCGCTAATATGATTTGTTTCCCAAGTGGCCGAGTCCATTTTCATGTCCAGATTTCTCCAACTTGAGAAAAAGTGAAGTCCCTTGGTTGTAATACAAATTTGGCTCCTTGACAACAATGACTCAAATTATTTGATCAATAATCTAGATTCATTTACCAATTCATTAGTTATACGATGTAGACAAAAATGAATCCATGGATAGATTTCGCTTAAAATTAAGTTTGTCTTTACTCTACTTTTTCTATATTATGGCCTAATTTTCTTTAACTCTTTTGGAAGAACCGAGCTTCTATGCAGTCTGAGGTTAGATTGCAAAACGGAGTTCGAGTAAATTCAGTCGTCCAAAGTGTTTTTCGCCTTTGTGGAGATTCAATTTTTCCGCAAAGAAGTTTTTAAAATCTGGACTATTAGTTACCGAGAAGGATAAACGAGATATAGCTAGTTTCTGTTTGGTGCAACTTCAGAAAAGCATGGTCCTTTTGGAAAGTAATGGAAGTGGTAACAGGGAAGTGAAAAATTTTGGGCTCTTATTTTAGAAAGAAGACCAACAACAAATAATAAGCAAAAATAGTCCATGCATTATTTATTTCTGCCAATTATTTTAAAGAAAACAGGTTTTCGTTCTTTTTAAGACAAATCGGCAAAGTAAAATTATTTGACCAAAATAGGGTTTTTTTTATTTCTAAAATAATTTTTTGGGGATAAAATTAGCAAATGAGCAAACCAAACCAAACAGCGGATCAGATTCTCTAATAGCCACATATTCATGTCTGCGTAATCAAATGCACGTATTATTAGCAATATGATTAGGTCTTTCAAATTTGTGTATTTTCCTGATTGAATTGATATTGCGTGAATTGAGGCAGAAGAACAGGATAAGAGGCAGGGGATCATCGGCCGGAAAAATTATACAATTGTCATGCAGCGCCCCAACACTCTTTTCCACCACATATTTATATGGAGTTCAGTACTAAATGTATGTACCCAAGACCACTGAATAATTAATCAATATCTCACACATATTGATGTGAAGTTGCTTTCATTTTCTCTTCTAATGAATGTGACGTTACTTGATTTTTTATTTTTATTTTACTATAATGAATGTGACAATATTTCATTGGTGTTTGGAAAATAACGATTCATCCGATGACAATATTCAGAATATACTTTTCTTTTGAAATTTTTTTTTTGTTTGGAAAAAATAGTTAATATTGACTTTTAACCAAATAAGATGCCGAAGTTAGAAGTTTATTGGTTTAACTCTCCTTTTATAATATTCACTCTCCTTTTTCCGTATATAATGGGAGAGAGAAATTTAATTTAATTTCTCACCAAATTATTGTACCAAATATGGAAAATGGGACAAGATATATCCTCCTGCTGCCCATATTCCCATCTCCCATTCCTTTTTCCTTGAACCCAAACAGAGGAAGTTAAAAAGGGCCGGTGTTGTGAATGGTTTCGCGCTTCGCGCTCTCTTTCGCTCTAGCTCTCGTATTATCTGGTACATCCGGAATGTCGACAGCAAAGGGGGTGGTGGATGTGCAGGATACAGAGGAGGAAGTGGCTGAGGCCGTGGCGGAATACATCGCTAATCTATCGAGTAAATTTGCCCAAGAGAGAGGCATTTTCACAGTTGTTGTGGCTGGAGGTACTCTAATACACACACTCAGGTAACAAACTACTCCCACTACAGTAGCTTATGTTTCTTATAAATATTAGTATTATGTTTTGATAGCTGGATGTCCGGCTGGGCCAGCTTGTGCACACCTCAATCGACTATTTTCGAGCGGCTAAAGTTAACAACTATTATAATTAGTACTACCACTCTATTATTATCTTAAGTTTTCCAAGAGCAACGTGACAAATGAAAATTTTTATTGTTTGATCACTGGATACCTGAGGCTGAGAAGAATATACCGATGAATATCTAACTGGATTTTTTCACCCTAGTGATCATAGTCGTGATTGGTTTCACAATTCGACAATTAGAAATACATCGTTGGGTAAATTGGTCCTGGTGAGGGCTACGATGGGCTCTTCCCGAGTTCACTTTTTGATGATAGAAATTGCTCAGATTTTAGAACTCCAACTTTAATTGTATTTCAAGAAACATATCAAAGAAATTTCGATCAATTTCAGGCTATTTTTATTCTGAATTAATGAATCATATGGATTTGCTAAGCGCGTTATTGTTCCACATTTACTGCATATTTTCCGAAATTGTGTAATCGAAATCTAACGGACACCATTTATGGGACTGGATCGAGAATTAAAATCCCTTGGTTTCTTTTCCAGAATTGGATTTTCTAACCTTTTTTTTATTAAATTGTTTTTTTGATCGGGATTTTCTTCTGTCCTTAATTTGGATTGAAGGAATTAAACAGTTTAAATCCGGCCAAATCTTAATTTGGTTTTTCTCAATGTATGGTCCTCTCAATGTAATGTCCAGATTTAGACTATTTTCGCTTGTCTAAATTAAGGGCCAGAGAGAATCAATTGAGACTATCGGTTGGCCAATACTCTTGCATCTTATTAGGAGGTCACGAATTCGAATGTCTCTACTTGCATGTGGGTGCTTTTCTCTTAGAGGAGCTTTTCATTTCTTTCTTTCTACTCTATAATAGGCTTATTTCTTGTATTCCTTGATTTGTTGAGTTTGTTTGTCTCGTGAACTCTCATAATTGATGTAGTATTCCGAATTTGTACACTGTACTTCATATATGATGAAATAATTTCTTCTATCGATTGACAAAAAAAAAACAAAAAGAGGACGGGAGAGGATCCGATCCGATCCCTTATTTTCCAATACTCTTCCGTTACCAAGAACGAAGGGATAGTAACGGAAGTTGTAGTACTCATAAAATGTGTATTTCAGGAAATTGGTTGAAGAGCCGTACAGTAAATCAGTGGATTGGTGGAAATGGGAGGTGTTTTGGGTGGACGAGAGAATGGTTCCACTCACTGATAAAGATAGCAATTACAAACTTGCGTACGATGGTTTTCTCTCCAAGGTAGTAAATAAGACAATTGTTTGATACGTGCGTTTTTTATTTTAGTAGATTTCGTTCTTAAAGAAATTAATAAAGATACACAAATCAAAACACATTGTTCGGACCCCTGCGCTTCTGTTTGTGACCGTGGCATTACTCAGTTAATTAGAAAGTTTAAACACCAAAATGATTTCACATCAATGGTGTGTAGCTATTCAAGACCTAGTGGGCACCAAAAGTTTCTCTATTGAAGCAAGTTTCACTGTTAGACATTGACATTTTAATCTAAGAGCAAGTTTACCGGTACTTAGTTGAAAAAAACTTATGAACAGTGCATATATTTCATTTTATCTATTTATATTTCTTTCAACATTATACTAACATTA
Organism: Rhododendron kiyosumense; assembly: GCA_019656275.1. Classification (NCBI taxonomy): domain Eukaryota; kingdom Viridiplantae; phylum Streptophyta; class Magnoliopsida; order Ericales; family Ericaceae; genus Rhododendron; species Rhododendron kiyosumense. The sequence goes on from BPLS01031527.1 coordinate 10,509, forward strand.
TCTATTTAACCTACTCTCCATTAAAATACACATTTTTCAACTTTTTCCTTTATCCTATTATTATAATATGGGGGGGGGGGGGGGGAGTTGTGGGTGAGGACAGAGAGAGCGGAAACAATAAAAAAATAGATTACTTATGAACAATTGTAAGCTATTTTTACCTACTCTGCTATAGGGATACTTTTTTCCTTTTTGTGAACTAAAATAGCTATAAAGCTAGTTTAAACAAACTGATAAGAGCAAGTTTATCAGTAGTTTGGTAAAATTGCTAGTAAACAGAGCACTTTTTTTTATTTTATCTACTTATATTTCTTTTAACGTTACATCAATACCATTTATTTAATCTATTCTCTATTAAAATATTATTACTTTTATTTCCCTTTTTTCTTTTTTGAGGAGAGAGAGAGAGAGAGAGAGAGAGAGAACAATAAAGTAATAGGAAAGCTTGTGAACAATCACACTCTTCTTTTACCTTGGAATTTTAGCTGGAGGGAGTTTACCTCCTCATTTACCGATTCTACTGTAGACTACTTTTCTCACTTTTGGTGATGTAAAATGGCTATATAAGTAGTTTAGATAAGCAAGTAAACTTGCTCTAAGTGGGCATTCTTTTAGCGATAGTGCCATAAGGGAAAATGCTGCTGCCACGACAGGTTTTAATTTTTTGCTTCCAATTGACGATTTTGTCCTTCCCTTCCTTGTTTTTCTTCGATTCTCTCTCTCTCTCCAAAACCCAAATCCCACGTATTCTTCTTTCTTTCCTCTCTATCCACTTTCAATCTCTGTCATAAAACTGGTCTAACAAATCCAACATACTGAAAGTGAAGATACAAACCAACTAGGTAACGACGAATTTTGAAAGATAGCCGGAGTGCATTTGAATGGAGAACCATCAGATTCATTTCATGAAGGAGGTCCAACAGATCTAGAGTAGGGGGTCACCGTCTCTGATAAATCGTCAAAATAGTTTTGACTCGGCGATAATTGAGAGTCTTGTGGGTGATTTGGAGGTAAAGGCTTCAAAAATTGCCATTCTGCACATATATTGTCCCATTTCAAGTTATTGTTTCTAGTACAATTGAAGCTTCAAATTGATGAATGATTTGAGTATCGACATAGGAAAGGAAGCTGGGCATTCATTTCATAGGGGAAGTTATGGTGGGGAACGTTTTGCCGGATGATAAAACAACAAAGGAAAGATTTAGGGTAAAGTCCATTTTGACCCCCTAAGATTATCGCCATGTGTGAATACCCCCGTATGGTTTCAAACTGACCATATAACCAATCTATGGTTTTGAAAATGTGCGGATAGATCCCTTACCATCATGTTTTTCATTCATATTAACGGACACAACATTAAAAGACCGATATACCGTCATCATGTCCATTGATTCTTCTTCTTTTTTAAATCTAACCACACCGTCTCCTATACCAAAAATTGAATCCAAACTGTTGATATTGTAAATTTTGACGAGCACTACATCTATGCCAAAATTCAAATCAATCAAAAAATGAAAAGCTCATGGTCGAATCGATTTTGTTATGAAATTAAAATTTTAAATTTGAATTTACTAAAAATTAGATCACTGGGTTATTGATACATGATCGAGATGATTTTTTTACAGAAATACTTTATTCTTTATTTAATACATTATGAACGACTCAGATTACATTCTAGAAGTGTATGAGATACGCCTCCGTTAATATAGATGGAAAACATAACGGCAGAGGGTCTATCCGCACATTTTCAAAACCGTTTTGAACCATGAGGGAGGTATCCGCACATGACGATAACCAAAAGGGTAAAAGTGGACTTTGCCCAAAGATTTACCCAGGGATCTTGCCGGGGATCCTGTAGTACACATCACAGCTGTCCAAACATGCTATCAACAGTTCAGATTTAAAAATAAATTATTCGCGTGAAAATTTATTTTAAATCAAGATCGTTAAAAATACTCTTGGACCGCTGTGATTTGCACTGCAGTAATAGTGCAGCCCTGTACTACAGGTTTCCGATTCCAACAAAATGCATCTGTGTTGAAACTGTTATACGTACGCGAGCACTATAAAATGATAATTAAGGAGCTCACATTTATCGTTTAGTATCCAATACATCGCAATTCAGAAATTGTGCATGTAACTTTGCTTTCGCACGGCCCAAGGGATCCAAACCAGCGTTCATTTGGAGTTCTAAAATTCAATCGAAATCCTTCGCGTTGTAAAGCTTCAAAAATATAATTCATCGGATATTGGTAACTACATGATGAAATAAAACTTAAGAATCATAGTGATCGTTTACTCGTTTATTTTTTTGAGCACAATATATTATGACAAATGAGTTATCAACGTGTGATGAAGTTATAGATTTTCTTTAGGTTTAGGGTGTTTTACTTGTCCAGCTTTCAACATGAAGTGAACAATTTGGATCAAATTTTTGATCAATTGAATTGACACCCATTTTGAACTCGGATTTGAATCCTCTCCAGTCCACATCACAACCGTACATTGATATAATGAAAGAGTTCTTGAACAAATTTGAACCATTCATTGCAGCAAATGGATGGAGCTATGTTCGGACTGTCTCGTCCGCTCCAAATGTTGGACCGCAGAGGATGCGGATCCTATGAACTCCAGCACAGCACAACACGAATCCATCTCTTTTTTTGGTGTGTGCAAATTTTCCGGTGGTGATTTAATGACTGAGCTTAAGTTTTGAACAGGTACCCATTCCCCCTACTAACATCCACGCCGTCAACGTCACACTACCGGTGGCCGCCGCAGCAGAAGCCTACCAAACCCTCATCAAAACCCTAGTCGACAACAAAACCATAGACTTCTCCAGTTCCAGTGGGGCCCCAAGATTCGACCTCATGTTACTCGGCATGGGCCCCGACGGCCACGTGGCGTCCCTATTCCCAGGGCACCCTCTCCTCAAGGAAAAGCAGCGGTGGGTCGCCGCCGTCGAGGACTCCCCATTCCCTCCCAAGGACAGGGTCACCTTCACACTTCCGGTGATCAACTCCGCCTCGAATTTCGCTTTCGTGATAACCGCCAGCGACTTGCCAGATTGGGTTCAGGCGATGCTGGCTGAGAAGGTGGGGAAGGCGGTGAACGGCGGTGGCTGTGGCGGTGGTGAGGGGGAAGGTTGTTTGCCGGTTGAGATGGTGAAACCGGGAGGGGAGATGAGGTGGTTTTTGGACAAGTCAACTGCTGCCAAGATTGAGGGCTGAGGCCTGAGAGTAATATCATATACTATTTCGATGGAAATAAATCTCAGTTTAATAAATAAAAATGAAAAACAAAATGGATCTCAGGTGGACTCTTGTTTGCATGAAGATTACATAATTAGAGGGGGAAAACCTCAGTATTCTAGGAGGTGGCTTTTTGGACTTTTTTCTTGAATTTGTTTAAAAAAAATTGGGTTTCGGCCATAAATTTTAAATTTTTTTATTACTCTCATCGAAATGAATCAACAATTCAAAAAAATTGACGTAAAACTAACAAATGTGTATTTTTTAATACAGACAAGATAAAAGGCCAGATGACTATTTAGGGAAACTTAGCTAGGCAAATGATTAACGTATGTAAATGGAAAGGAAAATAAGTTTTCATAGTCTTTTATTATGGACTAGTGCTTACCCGTGTCTATGGCACTATCCATCCCGCATACTTGGGTTTGGTGGCAACTTTGTAATTTAGGCAAGAACGATGGGTATTTTAATAAATTTGGAAGAATGCCTCTCAGCCCTTAGATCAAATCAATCTCAGCAATTCTAACAACTTGTCCCCACACCCTTGTGTTTTAGTATTATATAGATGTGTAGTAAATCTAGGATGTGTTCGATCGAAATTATAATTATTTTTTAAAAAAAACACTGATTATTGTTGAGTCTCTACATATTTAATAGACGGGTTAGCGAAGATAAAATATGATGATTCGTTGAGATTGAACTATCAAGATTTTAAATTGATAGAATATTTTCATAGTATGTTTTTCCAATCAAATGCAGTTTACAAAATAGGAAAGAAATGACAGGATTTTTTTTTTTTGGTGTCACTAGCTCGTCCAAAAAGGCGTATGGCTATGATCTCTAAATTTTAAAACCATCTTACAAGGACTATTTTTTTAGGGGTGTTTGGAAGCCTACTTTTTGGCTTTTCATTTTCAGCTTTTTGGCTTTTTGGATTATGGCTAGAATGTATTTTGAGTATGGTAGAGTGTTTGGAAGATTTGTGCAGAATGTATTTTGAAAATGTAGTAGTGTTTGGTAGATGAATGTTGAGAATGAATTATGGGTTGCATTTTTACCATATTGCCCTTTGTCTTCTTATACCAGGTGACTTGCATTTTTTTTTCCAAATTTTTTTTTACTTTATTATTGAATAGTTTTTATGGGCTGTCTATTGAAGTCTATTATTATTCTAAAGTAATGTTTTATTTTTTCTTTCTTTTTTTTGTGTTTTTCAGATCCATTGTATGCCTTTGTCCTTTATATTATTGTGTTAAAATAATTATTTTTGATATGTAATTTTTTCCCTTTTTTTAATTTAAGGAAGACATTTGGTATTTTTATTTGGTATTTTAGATTTCAAATAATAAGACCAATGTTTACAAGTAACACTTTAATTTAACGACAAACACATAACATAAATATAAAACAAAATAAAAAGTACACTCCGAAGCAAAAAAAAAACACACACACACACACACACACAAACCACACTTTTCATTTCTCCTCTCTGCTTTTCCCCTCTGGTCTCTCTCTTTTCTTCTCTCTCTTCTCTGGTATCGAATGTGTGGTAGAGCAGAGAGGCAAAACGGTGTGGATAAGGAGGGAGGGGTAGATTTGGTAAAATGACAGGAGTATTAAGGGTATTTTCGTAATATAAACTCAAAATCCGAAAATGAGAATCCCAAAAACTCCTCAAACCCAGATTTTGGTTTTTGGCTCCTAAACCTATAATCCAAAAATCCATTCTCCCAAAATTCATTTTCAAAATCTGTTGCCAAACACCCATAATCCGAAAATGGGAATCCAAAAATCCAATAATCTACTTGCCAAACACCCCCAAATCAAAGTTTTTCCTTAGTTAGTATACCTGCCATGACCTCCAAACTAATCATATAGGCAAAATTAACCAGACACAAAGTGGGTACAAACACTAAGTATGTTAGGATCAAATGGAGAATACAAGAGAGGACACAATAAGAAATTTATTATTGAGAATACACTGACTTGATTTTATAATGGGGAGGAGCCCTCCTTTTATAGGCATAAGGAGGAGAATCTTGGCAAGAATACATCTTTCTTACATAATACTCCATAACACACATTCTTCAAACGTACTATGGAGGTGTTCCGGATTCTAAAAAAAGGAACTTTTAGAAAAGGAATATAATTTGAAGCTCAAAAATCATGTGTTTACACAAATAATTTTTCTACCAATACGGATCTTGTTTGATAAATCTCATTGAGATCTTTTAAACGGTGCAAAAACATTTTAAATTTTTTTTATTTTCATTATATTTGAGTTTGAAATTACCTTCTTTTTGAAAAAATGTTTAAAAAGAAAGCAGAACGGCACCTAATAACTCTACCACACACATTAAAACATAATCATAATACTTTATTACTTTTCCTTCCACACACATCACTTCACACTTATTCACACTTATAATTTCACCGCCATTCCAGAAATGAAAGGAGCAAAATTAAAGCAGCAAG
>BPLS01031527.1:50687-141131 GCA_019656275.1 Rhododendron kiyosumense
TCATACAAAACAAACCACAAAATATTGTGCGCGAGCATGATTATCATGTCGAATAAGATCCCTTGTAATAATACAACCAAATGCACAGGAAGGACTTATCACCTGATTCACCGTCAAACAAAAATCTCCAAGTTCATATACCTATGGGAAGTAGGTTCCATCATCTAAGCATCCAGAAGAACTATAGGAGACAGCCTTTAAGATTATAGGAAACATCCCCTGAATTTCTACTACAAGAAAATGAAACCCCCCCCCCCCCCCCCCAACCTGTGTAGGTGTGTTTGAATGAATACATGGGTAATTTGGGTCAATTGGGCAACCCCAAATACAGAGGAGGGCCAAAAACACGTGCAATGCGGTAAAAGAAAGGATACACGTTGATTAACCTAGAAACTCCTCAAAACTCACACGGTTATGAGCATAGATTTGGATGAACAGTTTTCTATCTCGAGTTTCTGCAAACCTCAGCCCTCTCACTTTTAGGTCTTTGTAATCTCTGCTTCTAGTTCAACCATCAACCAAGCAAACGAGAAGTCAACTTGTGTCCACTTGTTTCCCATCTGGAATTTCTTCTCCGTCCTCGTTGGCTCCCTCATCGGCCTGCAGTTGTGCTGGGGCGGGAAAAACCTCTGCAACCAACTCTACCAATTCTTCAATACTTTCCCCCAACCGCCCCTCACAGTCGTCTATAAGCTGTGAAACAAAAGAGAAACAAATGAACATTGAACAAATAGTCTTTTAGACTAGCCCTCGGGTCAATCATCAATATGATTTCCACCCAATTCACAGAAGCAACGACCTCATCAACTAACAATGGCCTAGATTCAGTGGCACAACTGATCATGACCAATTCTTGATTAGGGACAACAACTATACTCATCTTGTTCATTAGCAAAGAATAAAATAGAACATAAAGGCTTAGAATGCCGAAACGTAGAAAACTGGATAAGAATCCTATCTAAAACCATCCGATTTAAGACCAATTTGAGAAAACAGAGAAATAAATCTAAAATCCGATTTGACAAGAACTGTGGTCAATTGAACTCGAAAGGAAAAACATCCCGCATGAAATCTGTTTTCACCTGACTCCCTTGGAGAACTTATAAGCTTCACCAAGAAGAAGGCAGGATTCACATTGTGTGCAATATGCACACGACTAGAGCCTAATGGGAGTCAACTCCAGGACCTTCACCAAAAAAAATTACACAAGAACATCTTATGGTGCAAAATACGGAAATTGGAAAATGCTGATTCATATCATTTGAGGAAATGCCATAACCCAGTTCTCCAAGCAAGCGAAGTTCTTTATAAATTACTAAAGAGGACCGCACCCAAAAAATACCAATGAACAGGACCAAGAACACAGTTTCCATAATCTTTTCTAGCAGGGTTAGAAATCTGATTCATCAGGGAAAACGCTTCGAAAATATTGTTCTACATTGAAGAGAAATTATGCAGTAGTGTGGGCAATGGGCACCAATAATATCTAACTATCCCATTCAAGAGAAATTTCGCCTTGCATAATTATGGAAAATGCAGAGCAGTGAATGCATCTTCTGCCCATGGCCCCAATCATATACAACACTTAGCCTCCAGGAATTAGCCATGGACCCAATGACATGTGAGAGCAATTATGAGGTGGGTGTCTAACAAAATATCCAACTCGTGAAGAATCTGGACAATAAAGTAATATAGAAGCATCAAAAGTGTGAAAACCACTGAAGTTTCTCAGAGGCAAAAATGATTTTGATCAAGCTTAGGTGTACTTAAAGAAAATTTTAAGAGCATTCTAGAAGAACTACCGGGTCGATATCCACCACAGAAGAAGGCCTTATGTTGATGATGTTGAGAATTTCAGCTTTTACTAGCTTGTACTTCTCCGATTTTTTCAAAAATTCTGCAACACTTTCTCTCGTCTGATTGCAAGCAACACTCTGCTCCAAATAATCGAAAACCTACAATACCATGAAATCAGTTTGTAATGATCCTCAGTACCATATGCCGACAGAAAGCATAAGAGGAAACTTTTTGGGGAGGTCAGTTTACACACTTTGACTTCTGATGGTGCTACAGAAACAATAACCCGAGTGGGATCCTTTGCAGCACCTCTAGATCGTAGAAAATCAAGCACTTCGAAATTGGTAAGTGGACTAGCATTGGCTTTCTTTCTGCATGACATCGATCAAAAGAATCAAAACCACTTAACAAAATCATAGGTGAAAAAATAACTACCAAGTACCAGTAATGCCGTGGTCAACTCATTTGGACAAGAGAACTTCATCAGTATAACTAATATGAACAGATTCTGGAGTTGATCATACTAAGAGGGGAAATTACATACATCTTCATCACCGAGGAAACAAATATTGAGAGGACCTAGCTTGGAATATAACAATCTTGAAAAGCCGACCAGAAGGTTTCAAATTGGGATATCTGCACATTCAAACGGTATTTTAATAAACGAGAAAATACAATAAATATATAGTCAGCCATATAACAATTGAACAAGACGATAATTTGACAAAATTTTGACGATTAACAGTAGTTGAACAACTAAAACCACAAATTTGGGATTGGGAACTTAACGTTCTATAAATTATATGCTTAAATTCAGTCTCTATTGTATGTTCACACACTCTGAGAATCAGGCATGCACCCGTTGTAATGAAACTCTTGGCAGATAAAAAGGCCTGTAAATACGTGCCTGTTTGATTGGCTGGATTAGAGATAGATTTGAATTCATAACCCAAGGCATCACACTCTCATTTCTGGTTTTCGAATGCAATTATTGATAAGAGTGGAAAACTAGTCACATAAAACATGAGATATACAATCCATTGGGATTACTCACCTTATGCTTACATTGGCAAGTTTAGGCTCATTTACTAAAATGGGCGGAGCTCGAAACTCAAAAGCTCAGCTCATTTGTATAGGCTCGGCTCATTTAAATAGGCTCATTAACTGAATTATCCAAGCTCAGCTCGTTAAGGGATTGGCTCGTTTAAAGAAAGACGAGCCATGCCCGAGCTCGAATTTAGGCTCGTTTAGTAAACGAGCCGAGCTAGAACATGACGAATCTCAGCTTGACTCGTTTGCACCCTAGCTACATGTAATCTAATCCACAACGGCGTAAAGACCTGTTAAACGCCACCATAAGTTCAACGTACCACGCGTTGGCGATACTGCCGTCGCCTTATGTTCCCTGCGCTTAAAAAACGTCAGGATAGAGTTTTTGCCAGCGCTTTTAAAAATGCCATTTAAAGGTTGAACCGTTAGCCAGTCCGTCCCCCGTTCCGATGACATCATGCTAACATTGTTTGCCAACATTTTATCAGCAAACACTGGAGCCAAATTTTCCAAAGCTCACAGAATTTAGCCCAACATTTGACCTAGCAATCCCAACTCTAAAAACCCACTAATTTTTTAAATTAGGACTCCATTATATGTAACCATCAATTCCAATTCTAAAATAAGCTTAAAGTTGTTAAGAACTTTAAAAATAAAAAAAAAAACTGACCTTGACCTAAAATGATGTGTTTTCCTTTTTTCTTTCCAAATGGTAACAATGTTAGCACTAACTCGTTAGAGGTTAGAATAAATGAAGCTTTTATATGCTAATATAAAAAAATCATGCTTTTATATAGCAACAGACACCACTCACCATGTTTAGGCATGGTTAAGATGGGAAATGACTGGTTAAGATGGGAAATGACAATTAGATTGAGCAATAGGTCCACTTATCAAAACTCATACTCTGTGACCAAAACAATTGCTCCTAACTGATCTTTGAGAAAAACAGAGCACGCCAAAGCCACAATCAGATCTTCAAGCTCTTCGCAGATACTGATCTTACTCCATAAACATCAAGGAATAGTTACCCCAAAAGACCTCATACATGTCCCTAATGTTTGCCATACACCTCGTACAAGACCCTAGATGTTCACCAAGTACCTCTTTTTTTATTAATTTGACATTCTTGCACTTCTTACAGGGACACATGATTTCATTCGACTTAGGACTCATTCCACATGTATATACTATACAAAATCCTTCACTCCTTGAATGTATGCTGGATGCAACCTAGGAAGACTTGTCCACCCTTTATCCATTGGCGTTTGTCAACTGTTTTCTTTTCTTTCTTTTTTTGCACAAGAAAAAACCAAGCTATCAAGTAACTTGACTTCAAATCACACAAAAATAAACAAACAAGTCAAACATGGAGCAAATCACACAGGTAAAAAAATAGCCGCCAGTACAAATAATACATACAATCTCATACTTTGATCAAATCAAACATTTCAACTATACATACCAGCGAAATTAGCTTTCAAAACGTGAGATTCAGGTTCAATTTCGGGGAAAAAAAACACACGAATTCTACGATTCAGTGAGAGAGCACAGCGATTTCACCATGCATTTATACATAAATATTTGCAGAAAAGAACATTTATGAATCTCAAACATCATCATGTAACTAAACTGGTAAGAAACTGAAAAATAAGCCTCAAATTTTGCAGGAACTGATGAAACGAGGAGGGGGAGGAGAGTACCTGAGCGATTGAAGATTTTGGGCTGCCACTCAAACTGAAATTGTTCGGTTGTGGTTCTGAACTTTGTTCGATTTTCAAAAAACAAAAAAAACCAAAAACCGAACTAACCGATTCGAAATCTGCGATTCTCGGTCTTCGTTATCGATCGAGAAGGGGTTGAGGTTCAGTTTTCATTATCGGGGAGAGATGAGTGGGGCTTGAGGTTCTGAAGTTGACGGGAGAGAAAGAGGAAGAGGAGTGGGGTTCAGATTCTGAAGTTGAGGGAGTTTACGCGTGTCTTCGATTAGACTGGCGTTGTGTTAATTTGTTTAATGGGAAAATTACTCCGCTTTTCCAACGCGGATTTGTTGAAAAGTGTAACTTATTTTTTATTTTTATTTAAATTTTTTTTATATTTATTTATTTTGCGTTCAATTTTTGTCATTTATTAATTCATCACGACGGGAGAAATCAGAAAAATAATTTTTTTTTATCGAAACTCATAATTTTTTGAATAAAGAAAAAAATAAGTCAAAATAAAATTTTTTTAAACTTATTTTTGTTTTTTTTATTATGAATTTTGATCAAAATTTTATACTTTTCCGATTTCTCTAACCGAGACGAATTAATAAATCACAAAAGTTTGAAGTAAAATACAAATTTTTTTTGAATAAAGACAAAAAAAAGAGTTACTATTTGATTTTTAAAGCCAAATCCACCCTTAATCTTTGTGATAGTTATAAACATCGTTTAATCCCATTTTTCTTGTAGTGTGCGTTTCATTATTCTTATGGTATTTTGTTAGAGCTTGTCTCACGTCTATTAATTACCTTCTCCAAAATTTATATATGAGTTTGGGCAATTTTTTCACTCATTGTCAATTAATTTTGAATTGGATAATTTAACTTACTTTAAATATTTTATACACTGGCGAAGAGTAGAGAGTGGACCAATGCTCTAGCCCAAGTTGCCATGGAAGATGTCTCAGGTTGGAGTTGACATAGGAGCATCCGCTTATGTCCCGTTTTCACTAACAAAAAATACTAAATCTTAACGTATTTTATTATTTCGTTTTTATTAACAAAAAATTTTAGCATTTTACCATCTTGCTTCCACTAAAAAAAAATTGCCAACAAAAACTTTTTTTTTACAGTAACTCTACTCACAAACCATCAGCAACTTATTCACTACCGGAAACAACTTGACATTTTTCAACAATTTATTCACTATCGAAAACACCTAAACAACTTCTCAACCACAAATAAAAATCTACAAATTTTTACCACTGAAAACACCCCTTACTGTTGTAATTTACTAACCAATAACATATTCTATCTCTTTGGTTGAAAAGAAATGGGTGGGGGTGGAATAGGGAAAACATTGGACAGGGAGAGGTCGCAAATACTGAGTGCAACTACCAATGATATTTTTTATAACGGAATATCGTAATGTGAGACATTTTATTGGCCCCTTGTTTATATTATTAGTATTAATTTATTCCAATAGAGAATGATTTTTGTCCCCTTCTTTTTAATTATGCTTATTTGTTTAAAAATACAAAATTAATAAATGGAAAATGCACAGATATGTTATTTATAACCAAACAAGTTTGCTCACACCCAATTTGATATTAATGAATTTTAAAATTTGTATTTTGTTATTTAAAAGATCACATGCAACACATGGTCAATGTAATTTGAAAATAAATTCTTTGTAAAGCGTATATAAAAAAGAGAAGTGGTTACAAACACATAGATAATTTTGGAAACGTTCGGCACGTTTGGAATCATTCAATACATATGAATCCCATTCCACACAACGGATGACTCCAAATACATATGTGCCAATATTTTATCTAACCATCTGTGTCTGAAAAAAATTTCATGTAAAGTACTAGAGGTTAATAACACACTTGTCCGTTTTGCTTATTCTTGTACTTGGCTTACAACAACGAAAGATAAATTAAGAGAATTGATTTTCACACTCTCTTTTATCCAAATGCACTCTCTTTTTCTTTTTTTTTATAGTGATGTGAAATTACATGATTACTCTTTCATGTTTGAAGGAAAAATGTATTAAAGGTAGTTTTGCAATTCTACAGGAATAAAGACAAAACATGGAAATAGAAGTGTGAAAATCAATTTTCTAAAATCAATTTCCTTTAGTTTGTTTTTCTTATCGGGAGTGGATCCTCTCCCATCAATGTTGACTCAAAGATATTTAGGACCCAAGTGGAAGTCCTAATATGGAGTCATCTATCTTTGCAAATCTTTGCCCGAAGGTAGAGATTTGAACCCAGTTCTTCAAGTATCCAAAGAACCTAAACTACCACACCAACAAGAAGATCTTACTTGAAGGCAATTGAAACTCATTATTTAAAACTATAAACTCTATATTTTGAGGCCCTCTTTGAACCAAAAAATTGGGGGTCGGAAGCGACGGCTTCCTTAGCTTCTCCTCTAAGCCGGCTCTGTCTGTCGTAGCTGTCCTGGATAGTTATTGGAGTTGTCTCATAAGTGCGGGTTCTACAAACATATCTTCTGTGGGGGCCTCGATCCCTACATTTGTAGCCAGGCCAGATATACCGAGCCTGTGCCCTCAAGGAGTCTAGTCAATAAGCTGGTAAGGAGCCTGAGACTCTAACTCTGTGCCTCGTTAGGGCGCTCGGTGGCGCACTTCTGCCTCGGGCGCCCAAAGAGGTTGGAGTGAGGTTGTTATGCCAAGTGGCCCCTATGCGGACCATGTGGGGATAGTAATTATTGGAATCAAAGCTGGCCATGTGCTCCGTAATCTTGGTCCTCGCATCACGTATGACGTCACCCGAGGCGGTTATCCGAGCGTACCCTCCACGCGCTAACTTGGAGGCCACGTAAACTTAGGTCTATAAATACGAGAGGATACTCATCAAAGAGAGTTATGATATTCTTCCAAAAACTCTAGACCTAAATCTTCTCCCTGAAATCTAACTTATTCATCGGAGGGTCACTGGGCTGCCCAAGCCCTAGTGACTTATTGCAGGAAGAGAGCCAGGGAGGCGGAGCTGCGGAGGAGGGAACCTGTCCTCATCAGACGGTCAAGGTCCCGACAATCCGAATCCCTACATCTTCAGTTGAAAATATTCTTGTGAGAAAATTAGAGGTGCTAATCAAGCCAAGCACAGTATTGCTCAAGTTTGGCTTGACTCCTTATTACATGTGTTCAAGCTTAGCTCAAGCTTGAAATTTTTTGAGATTAATTGTTCAAACTCGGCTCAAGCTTGAAATTGTGTTCGTGATAAGCTTGGCTTATGGAATATGCAAGCCAATCTCGAATTTTTAAGTATGAGCTTAACCTCGTAAAGTTTCGAGCTTTCAAACTAGACTCATTGAGTTCCAAAATGAAAGAGACTAATTTAAAGCCATAAAGAAGAACTAACATCATTAATCTAGTAAAAAAAAAAAACTCATAAACATAAAATTAACTTACTAGCTACATTCATTTAATTACCCCTCATACCTAAATTTTCATACCTCACAAAGGATATTTTCTATTTGGATGCAATGTTACTACAGTATAAAACTGGTGAAAATATCCCTTTAAAAGGCCGACGCAGATATCATATTTTGAGACATTTATTAAATCTACCCCTATATTTGTAATATTTATGGAATGGCCTATTTGTTCACGAGCCGAAGAGTCAAACACTCATATGCTCAAACTTGGCTTAAATTCATAATCAAATAAAAAAACGTGATTGAACTTGACATATATTTTTTTAAACGAGTTTGAACAAATTAAAAGTCAAGCCGAACTCTCGAGCCAAGTTAAGGGAGAGTATCTCAATTCTCATCCCTTTCCCAATGTATACTCTCTCTCGTCTCCCATGTACCCAAACACACCGAATTCCTACTACTACGCGTACAGCAAAATACAGTAAGATAGCATAGCAGAACTTCACAGACTACAAAAGCCAATCACAAGTCTCTCTCTCTCTCTCTCTCATCTGCCTTTTGCGCACTTTTGGGAGGGACTCACTGACTTCTTCTATCCCCCCTACGGTCCACTACACAGCTTCTACAAATCTCTTCGCAGCTGCTCTGCTCATTTCTTGATCTGGGTTCTAAACACTCCTGCTCCCCACTCCCTCTTCAGATCGAAACTCTCTCTATCCAAATCTTTGCTTCTCCTTTTCAACTTTTCAAAAACCCATCTGGTTCTTGTTGTTTATTGACTCTTTTTGTCAGGCTTTAACAGATTCCCACTTCTGGGTCTCCTGATGGAACACTTGGTTAGTTTCATTTCTGTCTCTATCTCCATATGTATCACTGTTTGATGCTTGAGGTGTATTTTTATTGTACCGTGTTCAGATGTTATTGTCGATAGCTGTTGGTTGTGCAGGTGAAAAAGCTGATTGTATTTTGGGTCAGTTTTACTGTTAATTTAGTTCTATTGGTTGGATCTAATCTTATGCCCATGTGTGGGGTTTTAGATGTGTGCTATATAGATCTTATTGACTGCATCTTGGATTGGGTAAGTCTCTTTTTTCTTTGTTCTGATTTCCATGGGCCATGGCCAATTAGTTAATCTGAGTACTTCATATGGTCCTAGTTTTGCTCGGATTATCTGTTTACCTCTGATTCAAATTGGTGTAATTTCAAATTGTAGGAGGAGTAATTAGCACTCTTATTGTTTAACGGATGGATTTTATAGGAGTCTCTGGTTAGCTTTTCAAGAGAATTTGATACAACTTTCTTGCCTATGTAGCCCGTTTGTTTGACGGGACTAATTGTGGAAGGATATATACTCCCCCCAGATTAATAGTGATCAGAATAATAAAACCATGGTATTGTATATTTCACACTTTGCGAGATTATGTATTCAAGGGATGCTGATCAAGACGTTAATACTTGACCAAGTACCGGATATTTGGTCATGTTTGATATTTAGTTATGCGATGCTAATATCCGGTAAAACAAGTGAGCCCTAAGAGTTTAAGGATGTTACGGAAGGTGTGGTGGGAAAGGTGTATGGGCGGTCACATTCTTATTCTTCTTGAAATCTTCCTTATACGCTTGTTGAATTCCTCAATTTTGCTGTTGATATGATCTGATTATTTTATTATCTCATGAATGTGATTCATTCTGTTTCTCTTATAAGAACAATCCAACCAAGGATGCATTCTCTACTATTGAAGAATTTAAGACAAATGGAGTGCTTTTTTGTTTTCGTAAATAATGGATTCTCTATGGAAATATCACACTAATGTTTTTAAAAGCATCATATCATTCTGTGGATGACTATTTCTGTACTCTTTGCATTTTTTTGAATCATTACTCCTGCATATTGCTAGTAGACTTGAACCAGTTGAGGTAAATGAGATGTTCAATATGCCAATCAGTATTTTAAAAAGAAAAAATGGTCTTATTGTCCAAAGATGCTGTCATATTGGGAGACTTTGAATATCCTCTATCTTTAGGATTACGTTAAGTACTAGTGTAAATTTTTTCAATATCACAAATGGAGGTTGTTCTTTCTTTTTTCAGAAGTTTTCACTAGTGGGGATCAGCTTCATTATGCATGGGCACCTGACAACCTAAGTTGGGTAGTGGACTAAGCTTGGGTCTGGCCGCGTCAAGCATTCTGGAAACGTTGGAACTCTTTTGCCGTGTAACCTTCTAGCTGGTGTGGTTGTTATAATTATGGGTAGGGGGAGGGGAAAGGGAAAAAGGTTTTCAGTTACTAGCCACGAAGATGCTGGAAGTGGTGAAGAAGAAAAAATCCCAGTTCAGAAGAGAAGGGGGAGGCCACAAAAACCACTCAAGGATGAGATTGATGAAGAAGATTATGAAAAAGCAGAAGAGGATGACAGTGAGACTACGAAGAATGGTGTATCGACCAAAGACGTTAAAAGTTCCGTATCAGCAGAGAATGGAAAGAAGAGGAAGCGGAATTTGCAGGCCAAAGAGAAATCAGATTCGGTCAAAGTGGAAAATGGTGTTGGAACCAGTTCAAGCACAGATGACTTGACGAAGTCCAATGGTTTTCGTCATATTGGAAGCAGGCGGAAAAACAAGCCTCGTCGAGCTGCTGAAGTAGGTGTTGAGTGCAACTAATATCATGGCTACCGGTTGCTGGTAATTTTATCCTTTTTCTGCAAAAGGGACAAGTCAAGAGATGTCGGGTGAAGAGCAACTGACTCTAGTTTTCATTTTGTTGTTTTGTTTATTGCTCCTGTTTTTTTGGTAATACCTTCCTTAAATTCTTTCTTGAATTTTGTTGAAAGGTCCGGAAATGATTATACTGCTGCATTCTTGATCTATTACATTCGCTATTTTCATCGTTACGTAGTTTGTGTACTTTCATTAACTATCTCCTTTCATGAAATCCATATTCTGTTATTCTGGATTCTAAAACTCTGCTGACCACCATCTCATAACACCACCATCTTTCCCTTAGTTTTGCAGTTTCAGCAAGACCAGAATGAAAGGGAAATTCGACGCTTTGCGTTTTTCCCTGTGTGGTTGATTCGTTGTTTTAGTGATAGCTTTTCAGCGTCTATTGTGGTGGTGTTTACTTTTGGCATTCGGGAAAGAACTCTACAACCTGAGACAGATACATACATATACGAAAGAGCATTTCATGATTTTTTTATTTTTATTTTTATCATCAGCATTTCATGAATTTGATTGGGTCTTAGCCATTCCTGTCCTGGGTTCAATTCTACACCAGTTCTAATTTAAGTTTGAGGTTTATGAGTTTGAATTTAAATTTGAGGTTTATGAGTCGATATTTTTATGAGTTGGGGAGTGAGTATGAATTTACAGTTGAGGCGCCTGGACAATGTTAGTTTGAGATCGCTTCAAGTGCCTTGTATACATTGACCTTTTTGGGAGGGCTTTATATCACTGAACAAATCTGGGTACTTCTGGTTTTCTGCGTAGGTCCAATGTACAGGTTTTTACCCTGCTTTTTGGCACTTATTGAAAATAACATTACAAAATATGGAGTGAAACTTAACCGCACACTGAGAGGAAAATGATTAGACTTTCCATTCGTATGAAGATGATAAGAAGCTATTCAGTTACATCCCTGATGCCTACCCTCAGCGCAGAGATGATGGGGATAATAAGGTATTGAGGTGATTCTAACAATCGTAACAGAGTTTCATATAGCATCATGTTTGTTAGGTCTCTAATATAAACACCAAGCCGTTCAAGAACAGCTTGAGTCGAACCCTTGATGAACAACTTGATTTTCACCTTTGCACGAGCCAATAGTTCTCATGCTCGTTTTGCAAATGGGTCGAATCTGAGCTTGGCTCGAATAGGCAAGAAATCTACCAAAAAATCTGTTTCAACCCCTGTAGGAGCACTAGTAAGTTTGGGTGTTGATTCTGCTTAGAGCATTGAAATTTGGTTGACTGTTAGTCTGTTACTAGCCGTGCAGTGGATGTAGCCTGAGATCACGCTTATGCCGATATTGCTCCGTTGATTTCTTTGCAAAATTAGGATTTGAAGCTTTTGGATGGCAGTTGTTTGGTGCAATGGAAAAATGTAGGGATGGCAAACTCATTTTGGGCATTAAAGGCTTCCTAGTAAAGCCTCAGTGAGTGAGGTTCGAAAGTTCGACCGTTTTAGAGTACATGAATCCTGGCCAGCGGAAATAAGAACAGAATAAACACAATCATTCTAGGCTTCTGGAGAAAGCCCATCGGCACTTGTAGATAATTTCAATCGAAAATACGAAGACAGAACATAATACTAACAGTAAATAAACAAAGATTATTGCTCTAGTGAACTACTAAGGTGTGTGATTCAGAAACGGGCGTAAAACTAACAAACACATTGCAAAACAGACCCAATTACTGAGAACAAGTTCTGTAGTGGTTGAATTGTGCAAATCAAAGATAAAAACCAAAAATCCCCAAGGGATACTGGGCTTCAAATGGGAGTAGTAATAAAAATGGCAGTGTTGAATCGCATGAAGATAAGAAAAACAGAAATAAGCTGGGTTATTGACTATCAGGATTTCAGTTTATTTCCTGACCAACGGGTCCGACATGAGCTCTATTGATATGCAAAAGCTGTATGAACACTGCAGTTCCAACTGCCAAGTAGGGGTTTCTTCCATCATAAACACAAAAAAGATAAGAGCTTCATCAATCCCATGGAATATACTGGCAACAATAGACATGCAAAGTAGCAATATCTTGCTGAAGAATATTTGTATTCGATTATTTGATGCAAGTTGGATTCTGAAATACAATACTACAAATCGAAAGAATAAAACCAACTCTTTCTTTCTGTATATCAAATCGGGTAAGTTGGAATTTCCTACTTAAACAGCCTGAAGACAAATATGGGACAATGGAAATCAATGAACTGTTTTTCAGCTTCCAGCGACTGTAAATATATGGGTTCTCTGGGTTCCTCCTTAACACCACTGTGTGTCGCGTACTCCAGCGCCATTTCATAGTCCACCTGCAAATTTACATTCAAAAGGAAGCAATTATCAAATGCCTGACTATCTATTTGACCTTCATATTTATGTAATAAGTTAAAAAAGACAGGCAATCTCGTATGCATGGAGAGAGAACCAATATTCTTACCTTAAGTACACCAAATTGCAATACAAAAAGGTAAATAAGAATCTAGCAATTAGACTTTCATGGATGTTAGACTATGTATCCTAACGTTAAAAGCGATCACAGCACTGGATTGCTCCCACTGACCACTAGGTCCACCATATTTTGACATAATCTTCTAGTTCAAGTTCAGAAGCTGGTCCAACCCGATAACATTAAGTGCTATCCCGCTTATGTACCCAGTTTCAATGTAAGGAGCTTCCTCCCCGGTAGCTAATTTCCATCCTCCACGTCACACACACACACCCCCAAAATAATAATAATAATAATAATTGACCACCACTTACATCAAAACAAAGGGTTACCACTTGATTGGTTATCGCGTGGGCAATGTTTCGTATTCATGCAACTATTGTTATGTGTCCCTCGTTCTCTCACTTTAAAGCAACAGAAGCGCAACACTATCGAAAACAGTGGATTTGACACCACTTTATGTCGTATTCACAAGAAAGCCAGCTGATGTTTAGGTAGAGGAGATAAAAAGAATAAAGCAAACATTTACCAAAACTGCTTAGTTTACCTGTTCGACATGTTGAGCAAGCTTTTCACTCAATGTTTCTTTTGTTATCGAACGGACTGAGACTTTCTTTAGTAATTCAGCATCCTCGCCCTCGTAACGTTTTCTCTTTGCAGCGTGTGAGCGTGCCATTTCCTGTAAGACATCATATATAGCACCTGTTGCGTCTGGAATGTACCTGACAATAAATGAAAATAGACTCACACTGGTGTAACAAAAACTCACTATCACTTACTAAAGCTCATAGATAAAGAAAATGAGTTATTGGATTTACTTGCTCAAATTTCGTTTTCTCTCCTGTTGCTCTCGAGCCTGAATTTTCCTAACTATTTTGGCTTTTAGCTGGACACAGCACTGCTGAATAGAAGTCTGGAGGAATACGCTGTTAGCTTACCAACTGTTTCCATTGCAGTAACAAGCAATTTAACGCAAAAACTCACCTTGACAGCAGATGCTATCTCTTTTATATCATCACCAATATATTCCTTTCCAGTCCCTTTAAAGGGGATTTTTGTGCTTACAATGCTCACAAAGACACCAATCTTGTCTTGTGTCTGGTTAATCTTGTAACTATTCCAACTGAAAGAAGATGCATTTCAATGAGATTCTAGTAGTTGAAATAAGTTGATTTTTCGTTATCAATTTTCCAAACAAGACAAATTCAGACCTGCTACGCATGTATGTATAATATCTTCTCATATGTCTTACTTGATTCTCTTCAGGGCAGTCCTGGTGACGACATCAGCTCCTTGCTCAAATAGAAGGGGAATACGGTTTGCAAACCGGAAAATGTTCAAACCCTACATTTAAGCAGGCATAACATGGTTCATTATCTTCTACTCACTATATACAGAAAGACCCCCGAAAAGAATGGAGATTTTACATCAGCAGCTGTCTACATCACTCAAAGTCAAACTAGTCGAGCAACTGTGTCTGAAAATTTAGTAACCATTCAATAAAAAACACCAATTGGATCAGTCATCTGACTCGTCTATCAATCAAAACACGGACTTCAATTTCCACATTATTTAAATACTTGGCAGCAAATTGAAGAATGTGGCAGACTTAGAGATAAAGGGTTCAGAAAACAAAAAACCAACAAGTAGAACAGACAAACAACCCCCTATTATTGATTAAACTAGTAATAACCTTCAGTTGCAATCTAGAACAAGATGCATGCCAGTTGTAAAGATTAGAAATTGCATATTAGAATCTGTACATGAGTGCAGATGCCTATATCAAACTTTAAGACAATTACTACTCAAGACAGCAAGCGCCTTTATGTGATGAGTCACATGACAATGACACTTGTGAAAAGGAAAAGCTGCTGATTTATACTAAAGCTACAGCTATAAGGTATACTAAGAACGTCACTGATATTCTTACACGCGATTGCTTTGCACAATATAATCGGCTCCAAAAAAGCAGGGAGTACAATTTTCCCTTTCTGCTCCCTCATTTACAGTCCAGAGGATGTACGAAAAATCAGAAACGAACTAAAGAACTTTAAGAAAAATGTTAAAACATCCCTTCTTAATTGCATGGCTATGTATAGCCAAGGGGTATGTAGCACCGACACTCCAAAAGGGCGCCGTGTCCACGTATTGAACACGGGGACACAGCCAAATACGTATTGGACACGCCACGTGGCGTGTCCAATAATTTTTATTATTTTTTGATGGAGGACAAGTGGGAGACACGGCTAGGGGTCCAAATGTAATATATATGTTTTTAATTTTGAGGGGTTAATATGAAATTATTCAAAAATATTTGGGTTAAACTGTGATTATGCCTTTATTTGGACCATGGTAATCTTATACATTCATATAGGACATGTCTTCATCAACAGTGGAAGAAAAGAAAAAATATATGTATTTATTTATATATTTATATACGTGGCATGTCCCCCGACGTGCCCGTATCCCCATTTTTTTAGAATTGCCGTGTCTCGTGTCCGTATCCGTATCCGTATTTGTGTCCGTGCTACATAGGCCAAGGGGTATTGATTCGGTGGCCGTGATCACCTAAATGAATAATTTTTAACAGTCCATGTCCATGGTTTTTTCCTGGTTTGGATATTCTGGTGATGTTAAAACATCCCCTCTTAATTGCATGGCTACGTATAGCCAAGGGGTATTGATTTGGTGGCCGTGATCACCTAAATGAATAATTTTTACCAGTCCATGTCCATGGTTTTTTCCTGGTTTGGATATTCCTTGGATATTCTGGTGTCTTGGCGTTAGAAATTTCTAGTGCCCTCTCATATATTTTACCTTGGATAAGAGATTCTTGTAATATAATCAAAAAGAGCTAATTGCTTATTCAGATTGAAAACTCATTCAACACACCCTAGATTTTCGGCTCAACCACCACAGAAATTTACTCATTGGACTTGTGATGAATGTGTGTGGACAACAGACAACCAGCCAGAAAAAGAGCAAACCACATACTTGTTTAACATCTTTTCCACCCACACTGACCCCGGCTTCCACGATGAATGGATGGCCTTCAAAAACTTGAGCACTACACACGAAAAAATGAGATAACTTAAAACAACATAGCTTTTTTTTATTACCTATAATCTAGCTAAACCTTCTGTACATATCAGCTAAATTAAAACATGAAGAAAGTACTAAGTAGATCCAAAAAACTTCCATATCAGACACAACCTTCCTGAGTAAGTCGCAACCATATCTGGGTGCAGCTCCTTTATAATTCCAAGACGAAGATTGTATTCCCCAGCAGGACTAAGGCACTGCAAAAAGTTTAGTCTTGATGTGCCAGAAAAACAAAAAAAAACAACAAAGAAAAGAAAACAATACGATGATGTTGACACCAATCATAGCTGGACCAAAACCTAGACACAAAGAGCAACTTACATCACCACTAGGGTCGTCAAACTTTGCTTGACGAAACAACTGATGGATGCGAACTATTTGCTGAGACGTCAGTGACTTAACAGGCATTTTTGTGCTAAAATCTGGACCCATTTCCCCTAGAACACGAGAACATCATTTGGAAGGAATTAGCGGATGTATCTGTTAGTGCTAGAGCCTAGAAACGAATACAAGATTCATGAAGATCATTTAAAAGAATTCATGGATTCAGAACTGCATGCAACTGTTTGATGTCAGAAAGAAAGACATATGTAACAGTTTTCATTAAGTCAAACTAATGTATGATGTTACTTGGCATAAAATGATCACCACTTTAGGGTGAACAATCAGAATCCTTACCAATTAGACGTTCAGCATAAGATTTCCCTATATTTACAAATTCATGCTGAATAAATTGCAAAAGGTTCTGTTTTGAAGTTTCTGCAATAAGGCGTTTGATGAGAAGCAAATCAACAGCTGATGGATGGTACTTCGTCTCAGGAGGAACTGGTGGCATTACATCTGTTCTTCTTGCAAAGCTGATGGTAACATTCTTACTTCGTTTAGGAAGAAAGAATAAATAACAGAATGAAAGGCTACAATCAGACTATACACAAGAAGAATAACTACATATGAGAATGAGAGAGAGAGAGAGAGTGTGTGTGTGTACTCTGATGCGTCTGACACGAATTTGAAAAGGAACTGCGCATAAGGTGTTATGACAGCCATTTGACGCATATAATGCAAGATCTTGGACTGCAAATGTGAGCACAGGATTAGTAGCCAACAAGAACAACACAAAGATGTCAAATCTCATCATATTCACATAAAACATGAATGTACACAGGTGGCATGAATATTTTGCTTTAATTGGGTGCACAACTAAAACTTCAATAAAAAACAAATGATATGGGCCAAACTAAGTACTACATACGCGGTAAGTTGTCCAATTCCCCTCAATGACAACTTGGATTTCAGCTCCATGCCATCTTTCCTTATTGTCTCGTTTTTCATGTAAGTGGATGTGAGGAATGTTCCTATTGTAAGAAATGCAATCAGACAATATGAAGGAAACAAGCACTACGAGAAATTGACAATGTTCAACTGCAAATCACATTTATGCTTAATGTAGTAATCATAGACCCTGACAGATTAATCAAATATCACTTCCCATTGTCCTTATTAAGTTATTACATAAAACATACCGATGAATGTCTATATCCAGCCTGCAGAACGAATAGTAGTTTTGGCCCTTCATTGACGATGAGATCTCAATAGGAAGCCCTGTACTCATCTTGGACCAAATTAACGCCTACACATATCCATGAAGATCAAATTTAAGACTGTATTGTATCGTAGGCATATGACCATGATAGAGGATATTGCCATCCATCTACTATCACGGATTCCAGATTATTAAATCAAGAATAATAGGAGCTAAATCATGCAAATGAAGCCTGATTGGGGTGGTTTTCTGTATGCATCACCAGAAACTAGAAAGCTTCATTTACACAATTTCACAAGAAAGTTACCATACTACAAGGCTTGAAGCTGCATAAATTGGCTAAATGAAGTTATAACATTACCATCTTTGCACCAAGTCCATACTTTCCTCGTGTCTGCTTCAAGCCATATTTTGTCCCGGACAAAACTACATAAATATGCATATACCCACAATTAGTAACTCCTATAACATATTCTTAGAGTTAGAAATAGCCATTCTCAACGGTACATAGACAAAAATTTCTCTTTGATTAAACAACTACTCCAGTCCAAATGCCCAAGAAAAGGGGAAAATGAAAGAAAAACCAAAAGAAGCATATCAAATGGAAACTATTTCTAGCAAGTAATGCCACACCTCGTCCAAACATATTAGGAATATCATCATGTGGCATTCCTCTTCCATTGTCCTACATTAAAAGCAAAGCACAGTAAAGCAAGTCAATATGCATACAATATTCCGAACTCGTTTGTGTCAAAATAAGTTAAAGATGATTCAGTCACCTACAAAATTGTAAACAGAGCAAGTTAGCTGAGAGTTCACACTTTAACTGGAAATAACCACACCTTACAAATCACCCTGTAAAATGAGGCCTCACCTCGACCCCTAATACCCTTTGCAGCAGCTGGCTCTTTTACTTTCTTCCCAAGAGCAGCATTCTTTGCTTGAATTTCTTGATTACGAGCTTCCTTAGCAAGACGTTTCTGGTAGCAACACAGAAAACAAAAAATTAATGAACATTAACAACTTGCAGAAACCATATTTATGAGCTACCAAAAGTTTGTAATTTTGAACACTCGCATCGATCCATTTTCTTAAGAATAGCCTTTGCAGTTACCAGAAGACATTGTCAAAGGAATATGGGCCATATTTTGAACGTCACCTAAAGACGTTCACAATAGTGGAAAGGATACAATGATTACTCTAATAGGAATACTACTTCTCCAAACTTCTTAGGAAACTTTTGTGGTTTCTGGGATCTTCCTCTACAGTCATTTAGCCATTGACAAACCAACCTAACACAACTATGCAATCGCAAACTTTGAAAAATCTTTATATAACTAAATCAAGAGTACACACACCTCACGAGCCTTCACCGTCTCAAAATCATCATATAGTTCCGCATCAACACGATCCAAATCAGTAAGACCTATCATAGAATTGAACTTGCTTCTGCCAATCTCTTCACTAAAGAAGAGAAGCAATTAGTAACCAATCCTATTT
Source organism: Rhododendron kiyosumense (assembly GCA_019656275.1). Classification (NCBI taxonomy): domain Eukaryota; kingdom Viridiplantae; phylum Streptophyta; class Magnoliopsida; order Ericales; family Ericaceae; genus Rhododendron; species Rhododendron kiyosumense. The sequence goes on from BPLS01031527.1 coordinate 69,958, forward strand.
TGCATTGCATGAGTGCAAGCTAGCCTGGTAGATTTTCACGTCCGAATATGAAAAAAAACATAAGCACTTACATCATCACTTCTACTACGGGAAGCTCAGAGATTGCCTCGGCAGAGTCCAAAGCATTTTCAACAAGTTCTCTCACAGTTGTGTAAAGGCTCTTCCCGGGCTGAAATTATATACAAGAAAATGAGGAGTAAAAAAATAATCATAACATCAATAAGAAGCACAATCGGCTACATTTACTACGTTAGAAACTGATGCCAACTTACTATTTACACTGAAAATCCCCAATCAGTCAATTGATTTCAATTGAGGAACACGGTTCAGAGCTGAATTCAACTAACTAAATCCTAACATCAACACGCCAGATGGCTATGAACAACTACTAGTCAGTTTTCAGAGCTGAATTCAACAAACTAAATTCATCATAACAATAAGAACATTCTGAAACATTTACTACGTTATAAACTGATGCCAACTTACTATTCACAGTTAATTCATTTCAATCGAGGAACACAGTTTGGAAATTCAACTAACTAAATCCTAATATCAACAACTGCTATGAACAACTGCTCAGTTCAGAGCTGAATCCAACTAACTAAACCAAAAATCAACACGCCAACCGTACGGCTATGAACATTTAGTGCAACAAAGTGGTGTAAACCGTACCCATCAAACCAAAGATCAGAATTCGCAATTGAGTCAAACATGACGCGTTTCACACTCACATTATCAAACCCAGCAATGTTTTTGTTCTCAGCGAAGAACTCAGCTGGAGATTCTGCAAAAAAAAAAAAAGCAACACATCAATCAGCCAACGCTTAAACCTTTAAAATTCTGAGTCAAGCAGTATTCGAACATATACGGAGAGAGAGAGAGAGAGAGAGAGAGAGAGAGAAAGCGAGCGAGCGAGTGAGAGGGACTGACTCTGTTTGAGGACGCTATCTTTGGTTTTTCGAGGGGTCTTCGATTTGCCTTTCTTGGTTTCGATTGGACTTTCACTGCTCCCACCGGTGTCCATTTCGGATCCCCCCAAAGAAGGGATTCAGCTGAAGAAGCTAGGGTTTTACAAAGTTTCTGGAAAAACCTGAGAGAGAGAGAGAGAGAGACGGTAGGGCTTGAAATTGAGGGTCGTAGAAGAGGGCAGGATCTGGTGTTTTCATCTACACAGCAGTTGCTGGTCAAGCTCTGGCTTCGATTGGGTGGGCCATCCTGAAATCCGCGTACACGATCCACATCGACGGTCACAATCCGTGGATTAGTTTCATCTCATTTGGGTTTCCATCGGACGGCTTATATTAGTGAGATGAGACTTGGGTGCTGATCTACGTTGTGATGCAGCCGAACATTTGGACTGAGAAATGTTCTACTCAGATTTCCCGCCAATATGTTGTGCATTGTTTTGGGAAATGGGCCAACCCAGGCCCGTTACTAGCTTCACAGGTCCTTGACTCCCAAACATGGACTCGTTGAGTTTCCTGTGACAGCCTAACCACGGGTTTCATACAAATGATTTAATTCATTGATAAATTTTAAAATGTTTTTTTGAATGACTCCAAAAAAACAGCTTAATTGAATATTAATAAGTACATGATCCAATGTTTTAACATTTATTCCTGGCAAGGACAAAAATATGATTTGATCTCTATGGTTTTGTTACTACTTTTGTATAAAATAGAGTAATTAAGCGATTGACTATAGATTTATGATCAAGACAAAGAATTACTTTTCATAGAAAAAAGTTAAACACATCGATTAAAAGGTTGTCTTTGTAATTTTTTTTGAGACTTATAAGAGTTATAGATTTGGTAATTCTTAAATATCAATAGGACACAAGTGCAACTTTTGGGGGATTAAATGAAATATATAATAGATTGATAGGGATATAAGTGAAAGTCTTGAAAATTCAGGGACACGTGACCATACTTTTCACCAAGTGCATCCGCCACTGATCTAGGGTTTCTGTTGTGGTAAGTTGCTTACTCTCAAGTGGTTTGGCCGGTGACTACGAAGACATGAGTTGGAGTTTTTTTTGACGAGTTTTGGAGTAATTACTTGCTAGTTTTTTGTCATTATGCTAGGCGGGGCCAAAGTTTATAGAGTAAATTTCCAACTCATCTTAGCTGCGCTTACAAATTCTTTGTGTGAGGTTCCCTCAGCAAGACTCGGATAGGTTTCTCATGTCTAAGCCTCTAACAGGTAGGTAGGGATATTCCCTTGGTCACGTTCAAGGAGGGCGGCCACACGCTAATCACCCTCTCCGACATTTTTTTTAGCTTAGCAAAAGTTATAAAAGCATGTGCAACAAGGATAGCCCAAAAAAACAAAAAAATTACTATTCAAAAAGTGTGGATTTTGGTTTACCTAGTGCAAAATGTACAACAGCTTCTATATTCTCTTCTTTATCTCTACTGAACAAATACAAAATACTACCCAAGGTAGAGAGAGAGAGAGAGAGAGAAGGAGGGGGGTGTGGGGGCGGAAGCGTAAATGCACAAATGGAGGAAGAGAGGGAGCGTTAAGTGAAAGAGAGAAACAATAAACAAAGCATTGGTGTGTGAACAATGGTTAGGTATAAGTAGTGAAGTGTTGTAGTTAGTGGCGGAGGCAATGTAGGTCCACCGGGGCCTTCTTGCATTTTTTTTGTTACTTTAATCGAATCTGTTATTGCTTTTTATGTAGTTCAATCAACTCATCTAAATACATACACAGTACATAAATGATATTATGTTCAATAACTCAAAAATATGGTGAATATGATAGTATTATCTACTTTATTTAGGATTCATAATAAATTGATGAACAAAACACTGCTCTAAAATATGAAAACTTCCATTTGTTTCTCGTGATGTAACCTGCAAGTCACCGTCATATTTGCCAAAAAGCATTAAGTCGAGGTCAGCAGGATGTGTGAAATTCTGTGTCACCGAAATTTTATTCCATAATGCCCCCACTGATACATATTTTCTGATTATGCCGCGCACTGAGTGTAGCAAAATGTCAAGTACCTAGGGTTTATTAAGGCTGCTGCTCTTGGGTTTTGTTGATTTTGATTAGGTAATAAAGTGCCTTTTTTTGCTATGCTGCTGTTGCTGTACATGCTCTTAATAAGAAGATTGAAATAAAAGTGTGAGATATACCTACTGCTATCTTCTTCCAGAAAAAATGTGTCACCCAAAGTTGCAAGCATGTCCATTTCCAAGTTTTCCCCTTCTTTTCACTACAGCTTGAAAGCTACACTACTACTGAAATTGGACATCCACGCACGAAATGATAACCGAAAGTCATTTTCTTTAACCCTTCTTCGATCCTCATGATCAACCTTTAAGGTGATCGAACAAGTTATAATGTCGTACAAACATTTCTATTTCAATACTATTCGGTTAATATTCGAGATCTCTCTATCGTTTTACATTCAATCATGTGATCCTTCACTATTACAAGTGTTACTCTGTATGTGTTATTCGACTGATCACGAAAATCAACCTCTTAACAAAAAATAAAAATAAAAATAAAAAAAAATTGAAGATAAAGATTTCTCACATCCTTTTACCCCGGAAAAATAACACGAGAACTAATTTCTCAAAAAAAAAAAAAATGTCCAGAATGTTATGCTGACATCATCTAATTGGGTTTTTTTTTTAAAATCGGCGTCATCTAATTCCCTTGGCTTGAGTCAATTCCAATTCGCAAAATATAGTGCTTCAAGAGATTTTTTTTTTTTGTGTACAATATTGAGCTGAAGTATAATAAGCACTCCAACAATAACAGTGCTGTCCTTGTAATCCTCAAATTGATGGAGTACGGGCAGGGAGAATCAGATCTAACTTCAACAAAATATGCTCAAAGTATGAAAATCAAATCAAGCAAGGCAGTTACACCAATCATACCTTATATAATAGTGGTACTGTCACTTTCGTCATCCATATTAGCTATACTATAACTTACCACATGCACCAATTAGAAGTTTTTTTTTTTTTTTTTTTTATAATCAGATTGTCCAGGTCAGCTTGCACGCCTCAACTAATTCCAAAGCCCTGAAGTTAACGACCGAGCAAACTCTCCAGTGCCCCCAAGGTTTGCAACGTTTGGCATCGTGTGATTCGAACATGCAGCCTCATAAAAATAAGTATTTATTTGCTTTTTCATACCCATTTGATCAAACTCCGCAGGTTACCAATTATAAGCGTTTTACTCATTAGTAGAACAAAATCGATGGGGAAGTTTTTGCTCTATCCACAGTCGTATGAAATAACTGTGTGAGGGGCTGTAGAGATTAGTCCGAGATTTCGAGGTGTGCACAAGCAGATCCGGACACCTTGCATTACCCCCAAAAAAGGGAAAGTTAAAAATAGAGGAAGAGTATTGGCACGTACTGGTCACGTGCAAAACCAACCACACCTAACGTCAATTCTCCCTCATAATTTTTCTCAACTGTATTCTTGAAGGTGGGATTGGGACACCACCAAAAGGGTTTTAATTTGCATTCTCTTTGAAATTTCCCTCACCAGAGAAACCATATGTGAAGATGAAGATGAAGAAGAAGAGCGAAACTAGTGTATTTTTTTTAAGATGAGAAAACAACACGCACGTTATTGATTGAGTATAGTAGGTGGTTTTGGACCCATGAAAGCACCCAATTCATTAAAAACTTGATGTGATTCTTCAGAGAGTATGGACCAATTGAGCAAAAGCCCTTCAGACAAAGGGGCAATTGGGTGTGTCCTACTCCATTCTTGTAAATTTAAGTTTTGTGTGTTTTGTTCGTCTTTTTTGAATTTTTGTTAGATTCGCATTATATTTTTGGTATTAATCATTTGTCTTGACAAGAAGAGTCTAAAAAGTACAAAATTACGACGGAAAGCGAATAAATAATTCATTGAAGACGAAAAAAGTATCAAACAGGTCTTATTTGTCTAAATGGTCATTTTATTTGAATTTTTTTAATATCGGTCCATATTTTTATATTTTTCCGATTTCTCCTGTCGGAACGAACGATTAATCTCAAAAATTAAGACGAAAAGCTAAACAAAAAGTTATGAAAAGTAAAAAATATCGAAATAAATTTTAGACTTGTAAATTTACAAGAACGCAGGTACATGATATGTTGCTTTCACATAGCTGTCCTTGTATGCTAGTATTAGCTAATTAGTTTGTTAATCTTCCTCTAAATACTCGTGATGCTTACAATCAACAAAGTCAAAGTTTAAAAAGTCGAAGTCGTCGCAAAGAATGGTCACCAATCATAACAACCCACTTCAAAGATCAATGCTTTGTTTGATTTGTAATTTGAGTAGTGTTTTTGAATAATGAGTGGAGAGAGAAATGAGAGTAATAATTGGAAAGAAAGATAAAAAGTAGAGAGAAATAGAGTAAGAAACAAGAGTGATAAATCCATTGTTTACTGCAACAATTCAACATATGTAACATTATTTGCATAATAAACCGGGAGGCAGGAGCATAGCTCGACACTAATTAATGAATTACGGGAGAAGTACTTCGCATGGGAAACAAAATGAACAATGTAAACAAGCACCATCGGGGATCCTCCCATAGCAGCGGGGACATGCTCACGGACCCAGGGGTGCAGTAGTGCACCCCTTGCACTACACGTGTAGTGTGGTTAATCCGATCATTTATTTCGGCAATGAATGATTCAGATTTTCATTCAAACAATGAACGACTAAGATTTGTAAAAGTTCAGATTAAATCCAAGCCGTCCATGCCAAAATGAACGGTCGGATTAACCGCACTACACGGTATAATGCAACGGGTACACTACAGCCCCTCACATTCCCATGCACATTAGATGCTTCCAAGACATTCATGACCCAAGGACGAAGCTCATGTCCAGTCTTCCTCTCCCTCTAGTTCGCTCCGGTTTGGATTATTTTTAAGTCTTTCCTAGATTCACAATAATGATACTCCCTCCGTCCCTTTTTTATAGTCTTGTATTCCATTTTGGGCTGTCCCTTAATAAGTGTCCATTTTGTAAAGTTAATGGGTAAAAGTTGGTGTATTGTCTTTTTTGTCCCTAAAAGTAGATTCCTTTTTGAAAAGTTAGTGAGAAAAAGTGTAATGATGATGGGTAAGTAGGGAAAGTGGAGGAAAAAGTTGATGTGAAAGGTATAATGATGATGTCTTTTTAATAAGTTGGAATTACGAAATAGGACAATTAAAAAGGGACGGAGGGAGTACCATTTATCTTTTTGAGCTTGTCGAAAATAATGGTCATTCCAAAAATCACAAAGAGGAAAACAAGGAAAGAAAAAGGCCTAAAAAACCGGGTCATATGTAAATGCTGGCCCGAAACCAAGCGACTTGTGTCGGCTCTATACTTGTAAACCCCCCTTCTCTTTCGCCTTTGAACATGGGAACACAACGGCGATAACAATAACTGGAAAAACTAGGAGTGCAAGTGATCCGGATTGGTTGGATTCTCTAAAAAAATTCTTAACCGGCTTATTTCAAATGGCTCTAAAAAGTTAAGGATCAAAATCTGACTAATATATGTTTGAAATCTCACCAAAGCCAGACTTTGGGTTGGTGCTGTGCTAGTGATTTTGCTTTCCTTTTGGAAAATGACAATAAATTATTGGAATAATTACATCAATTCATCGGTGCAGCTATGCAAAACTTGCACACGTACAAAAGCTTTCATTGAATCACCAGAAATGAAAATTCCCATCGATACACCTATAAATGATGATCCAAGACTAGAGTTTCAAAAATAAAAATAAAACGATTGACGCTAGCATGCGTTAACCGTGAATTCTAGATAACTTGACAAACAAGTGCGATCACTGACTCACACAATAACAATGCCGTTGACCAAATGATTTTGTCTAACAATTAAGGAAAACAATAGAGTATTTAAGAGAAACAATTAGTAGGGTTTTCATCATATCACCATGTCCATTTCAATGATATATATAATTATGCATGTAATGTTCATACCTCGGGTGGTGGTTATTAGTTTGATTTTTTTTTGCCGATATTGTATATATTAGCGGGGTTATTAGTTTGATTTGGTCACTATTGATGTTTATGATAGATAGTACGTTATATATACTTGGTCCTGCAAATGTGGGTGATGTCTCAGTTTGGTCGAGCGCCTTTTGCCCCATTCGTTTGGCCTGAGTTCGTTTCACATGCCTGCTCCACTCATGTGATAGCCTCCCTTCCCCCTAACAAACTAACTCACTAACCCGCTAATGTATATTGTTGTGACAAAAAATATATATACATACATATATATATACATACATATATATATATATATACATATATATATATATATATATATATATATAGACACACACACACTTGGTTTCAGCTGCCCAACAAACCTCAGATAGTATAAGTATTTTTTCTACTCTTTTCTTTAATGTGTTTAGATACGTATATAGTATATATTTCTTTCCCTTTTAAGTACTGTAGCTTCCCCGAAAAGAAAGTAGTAGTAGACTAGTAGGTATGCGTGGGAAAAGCATGCACTTCGTCCATTAGGATAACTTTATTTATACATGCCGTGACAAGCTGCAAATTTAACAATATTTGAAATTTTTTTTCACAAACTATAGTGTGATTTTCTAAGTCTAATATTGTGGTTGGATTTCATCTTGGATTTGTGAAGAAAAATAACAACATAGGAGAGAAGAAAATAACTATAGCGTTTTAGCTGTTTTTTTTTTTTTGGTCAAACGGTAAGGGTAGGAGAATTGAGGGGTAAGAATTACATGAAACTAGACAATCATAGCCCAAGCCCACTCCTAATAGGGAGAGAAATAATTCCAAACAAATCTAGAAATCACTGTAGGCTAAACCCGACTACTAGCCCCAATAAGGGGAGAAATAATCCAACAAATACAAAAAGGAATAACACCGACATGCGTGCAAGTGATGAGATTCAAACTCTTCACATCCTAGTCATAAGATGCAAAAGTCATAACCAATTGAGCTAGCTCCAGTTGGTTTGGATACTAGCTTTGGAGTGACAAATTTTGCATACCTATTGGGATCCGGTGCACCTCCGTACTGCACCATCAAATTGGCATAACCGATCTTATTTTCTGACAATTTCAAACAAAAAAAAAAAGAAGAAATCTTAATTTTTGACGTTGATCACCATTGGAGATCTCACCACACTGGCAATATCTTCTCATGGTACCAATCAAAGAACAATTCAAACAAGTAGTTGGTCAATCGCTGCAACTCAAGAAAAAACTGATCCTCTCTATGGTCAGTCACTTGTCCATCACCTCCCCCTCTCTCTCTCTCTCTCTCTGAACACTAAAATTTGCGAAAGCGAGTGCAGAACAGATTGAGAATGAGAGCGAGAGCGAAGGTCTTACCAGTGTGACAAGCTCAAACATCTCCATCTAAACTTGATACACTTCAGTGCATGTGAGTAGAACAATGCCTTGACTTTTCCCCAAGCCCTTTCCAACTTTTGATCAGTTCATTACTTACACAAGATGCTTTTGATTCCACAAAAAACCTCATGAATGGTTTGTGTAGACTGTTCTTTCAATCATACTAGCTAGGTACTAGATTTTTTAAAAAAACCCATGATTTCTTTCTCATTTCCCCCCCTTCCCCCAACTGTTTGGGTGGTGAGAAAACGCAAGAAAAGAGAAGAAAACTCTTACCTGGGCTTACTTGCTTCCACTGAGGCCAGAAAAGTTCTGGGATTTTGCAGTCAGGATCCTGAAACTGCTCTCCTAGTTTTAAATCCAAACATCACATTCCTTACGTTTCTTGTGAAAGAGAAAAACAAGAAAAAGAAAAAAGTAGTTCCCCAAACGTAACAACCAACTACCTAACCCCTGAATTTTATCTTATCTTTTTGTCTCTTGCTTCCTCTGTTTTCTCAGCAACCATACTACTAGGAAACCTCTATGCTAATCTATTGGGGGGACTCATTGTTCTTTCATCTTGCTGCAATTTTACAGGTTTCCATGCTTTCCCGGATCGTGCCTAAGGATTCTCCATCGCAAGTTGGTCCACACAAATTCATGAGGTTCTTTCTTTTCTCTTTGATGAGATCTCTCTGCTTGTAACTTTCAAACATTGGCTTCCTATTGTTTTTGTATTCGAAGTCTTTCAAAATTTTTTTCCGATGCCAGAACCACAATATATGCTTACAATTTACAAACTGAAGCTCTTTTTTTTTTTTTCTTTTTTTTAAAATTATTTACAAACAGAATTTTTTTCAAATACCAAATTAATGGTGCGGTACTGCCATCTTCGGAATTATACGCCGCAATAGTGGATGTTTTCGTTTTGCAATGAAAAGATCACAAAAAGCTACCTGATTCTGTATGATTTATATATAAAATAGACTGTATAACCTTTGTTAGATGTAAAAGGGGAGGGGATCGCGTCTGAGTAGCTAGTTAGTGAGGCAATAACTTATGAAGAAGATGATGAGCTGCTGGTCAGAGAACATGATCAGCCACACTCGGACTAAGACGTCGGTTGTTCTTGTTTCAAATGAGCCTGTGCTCCATCTTACTCCTGATTAGTGTAACAAAGCTTATGGTTGTCGTCGGGTAAGGGAAACGACAATTTCGTGACTCAATGTGTTGGCAGCACGCTAAAACAAAGTATATGTAACTAGATCCTATGAGAGTAGTACCGCGGCATTATGTGATGTGAGTGATGAAAAAACACCCCTTTTAGGAGGTAAACTAGTACCGAAAATGGCAGTCCTGAAACCCAACCCGGCAAATCCTGGAACTCAGGACTTCGCTTCCTTCCAAGTCACATGTTCGAAACCTCTCGGGTGATAACAATTTTTGTGGGGTCAGTTCATATAAAGCTTTGCCGGCTTTAATGGACTCCTGGCTAGTAGATGATGGACCAGTCTCCTAGCAATTAGTCGAGGTGTGCATACTTGGCTCGGACACCATGAGTTGCCAAAAAATGAAAATGGAACCGTTATGAGTTAAAATGATATTGGCTTCATTAGTCTCTGTTCTTGTTCTAAATCGCTGTTTCTTCTTCCTGTAGGTTGTGAGCATTCCACAAATACCCTCCTTTTTTTCCAATCAGTCTGGTCGGTGTGAAAAGAAAAAATGCAGCGACCTCCTCCGTTAGACGAGTTCGCTCTGAAAGAGACCTCGCCGAAAATCGTAGGGGCGGGGGCCATCACGGGCGACAAGCTCACGAGCACGTATGACCTCGTCGAGCAGATGCAATACCTCTACGTACGGGTTGTCAAGGCCAAAGAGCTACCCGGGAAGGATGTCACCGGCAGCTGCGACCCGTACGTGGAAGTAAAGCTCGGAAACTACAAGGGGGTCACCAGGCATTTCGAAAAGAAAACGAATCCCGAGTGGAATCACGTGTTCGCTTTCTCTCAGGACCGGCTCCAGGCCTCGTTCGTCGAGGTTAGAGTGAAAGACAAGGACATGATTGTAGATGACTTCATTGGGAAGATTCAGTTTGATCTGAATGAGGTCCCGAGACGAGTCCCGCCGGACAGTCCCTTGGCTCCGCAGTGGTATAGGTTGGAGGATAGGAAAGGGGACAAGATTAAAACAGGGGAAATCATGCTTGCTGTTTGGAGGGGGACTCAAGCCGACGAGGCGTTTCCGGATGCCTGGCATTCGGATGCGGCCTCGGTTAGCCGAGAAGGCATTACAAATATCCGTGGTAAGGTGTATCTATCGCCTAAACTTTGGTACTTTCGGGTCAACGTGATCGAATGCCAGGACTTGTTACCGGGCGAAAAGAATAGGATCCCGGATGTCTCCGTGAGGGTTGCTGTGGGAAATCAAGCACTGAGGACTAAAGTTGCCAAGGGTGTGAATCCAATGTGGAATGAGGACTTTGTGTTCGTAACCGCGGAGCCGTTTGAGGATCCGTTGGTTATTTTTGTGGAGGATAGAGTTGGATCCAACACTGATGTGTTGGGGAAATGCGTGATTCTGTTGACCAACGTCCCCAGGAGGTTCGACCACAAGGCCGTGCCAGCCAAGTGGCACAATCTGGAGAAACACACGTTGATAGAGGGGGAAAAGAAGGAGACGAGGTTCGCGAGCAAGATTCACTTAAGGATCTGTTTGGAAGGCGGGTATCACGTCTTGGACGAGTCGACTCACTATAGTAGCGATCTTAGGCCAACGTCTAGGCAATTGTGGAAATCGAGTATCGGTCTTCTGGAGCTCGGGATCATAAGCGCCACGGGTTTGTCCCCAATGAAGACGAGAGACGGTCTTGGGACCACGGATGCCTATTGTGTCGCGAAGTACGGTCCGAAATGGGTTCGGACCAGGTCAATCGTAGGCAGTACCGCTCCCAAATGGAACGAGCAGTACACCTGGGAGGTTTTCGACCCGCATACGGTGATCACTGTCGGGGTGTTCGATAACGGGCACATCCACGGAGGGGGAAAAGACTCGGTAATCGGGAAAGTGAGAATCCGGCTCTCTACCCTCGAGACCGACCGGGTCTACACCCACTCGTACCCACTCATCATCTTGCAGACCTCGGGCGTGAAAAAGACCGGGGAGGTCCAACTAGCGGTCCGGTTTTCGTGCACGTCGTTTTTCAACATGTTGCATAAGTACACCCAGCCATTGCTGCCGAAAATGCACTACGCGCACCCGCTGTCGATAACCCAGCTCGATATGTTGAGGCACCACGCGAATCAGCTGGTCGGGATGCGGCTGAGCAGGGCGGAGCCGCCGTTGAAAAAGGAGGTGGTGGACTACATGCTGGATGTGGGGATTCACATTTGGAGTGTGAGGAAAAGCAAGGCTAATTTTTACCGGATCATGAATTGTCTGAGTGGGCTGATTGCCGTTGGGAAATGGTTTGAGCAGATTTGCCACTGGAAGAACCCGATTACGACGATTTTGATTCACGTCCTTCATGTCATTCTGATGATTTACCCTGAACTAATCCTGCCTACAGTCTTCCTCTACCTCTTTTTGATCGGGATTTGGAGGTGGCGGTGGAAGCCGAGGCACCCGCCGCACATGGACATCCAGCTATCGCACGCGCACGCCGTCGGCGGCGATGAGCTCGATGAGGAATTCGACACGTTCCCGACGTCGAAGGGGAGCGATTTGGTGAGGATGAGGTATGTTATACTACCGTTTTCGTATTTAACTACATATTCTTCCGTTCCATATTGTTTGTCAATTTTTGAAAACGGTGCTGGTACTTGAATACGACAATAAATTTCTTCTCGAATGAAAAACAATAATCGAAATCTTCTCCTTAGTGAGAAAATAAAAAATTTAAGCTGTGAATAAGTAGTAGTAGTAGTAGTATCTTATCTTGCAAGCACGATGTAAAACGGATTTTGTTCTATCTTTATTATGGATTTGTCCGTGAAACTCGTATCTTGTCACGTTTCTCACGTCGTCAAATCAATCAATGTTGTTACTCAAACAAGGTACGACCGGCTGCGGAGCATTGCGGGGAGGATCCAGACAGTGGTGGGGGATCTGGCGACGCAGGGGGAGAGGTTCCACTCGCTTATTAGCTGGAGGGATCCAAGGGCCTCGGCGCTTTTCGTTACGTTCTGCTTGATTATGGCCATTGTGCTTTACGTGACGCCGTTCCAAGTGCTGGGGCTCTTGTTGGGGTTTTACGTTTTGAGGCATCCCAGGTTCCGTCACAAGCTCCCCTCGTTGCCCGTCAATTTCTTCCGGAGGCTGCCTGCACGAACCGACTGCCTGTTGTAGTGTCAATCTGGTATTCGTCGCGTTCGTTTGACTACATATTGGCCTTGCCTTACCGCGCTTTTCGTGCGGGTAGCAAGTGTGAAAATTGGAGAAGGTAATTGTAAAATCTCCAGGTGCACAAGGGTATTTATTTGATTGTGATAGAGGTGATAAATAAAAGGTGTAATTCAATTATGTATATTGCAAGTGTATAACTGATGCCAATTATGCAGATGTAGGAAGTTGGATGTTTCCTGGCAAAGAAAGAAATAGCTATCCAATACGTGATTGCGTGTTCTATAGCAAGAAAAAACTATTAAAAGAGTCTTTTTTTTAATAATTTTTTACTTTGTCTGTATTCAAATTTTGTTTGAATTTGTTAGTTTCGCGTCAATTTTTTGTGGATTATTAGTTTATCTTGACAAAAGGATCCGAAAAAATAAAAAAAATATTATCAAACCTCAATTTGTTTAAAAAAAGACAAAATTAAGTCAAAAGATAGATTTTTTTAGTTTATATATGTCTATTAAAAAAAATTGCATTTCGATCATAATTTTTTACTTTTTTAATTTCTCTCGTCAAGACAAACCAATAATTCATAATAATTTAACGCAAAAATAACAAATGCAAAAATAATTTAAATAAAGACAGAAAAATAACCCAACCAGTTTATTTAGCCAAAAATGTTTTCAAATTGTGGATTCTCGTGTTGTGTACTCTCTACTACTCCCTCCGTTCCATTTTCATTCTCCATTATTCTATTTGTCTCTTTTATGTCTTTTGCCTATATTTTTTAGTATGGATCTTAAAAAATATATAATATGAATCTTCTTTGATAAATTTCGATTAGTTTTGTAATACAAAATTTTTAAAATTATGAAAAATATTATTGATTGAAAAATATAAGTAATTAAAAAATAGCACGTAATTCAAAAATGGACAATAAAAATACAACGGAGAAAAAAGTACTATAAAAACTGATTCTTGGGAATCCTTCTACCGAGTTCTTTGTGATACAGAACATCTTGTTTGCCGATCTTCCAATTATTGATCAACGGAAATCAATTCCGCTGTTTGATTTCTCAACGAGATGTTTACTTATTGGATCCATCTTTTGGTTGTATTTAAATTATCTTAGTGTTTTTATGATTATAATTTAGATGATTTCAGTTAGACTTGAGATCTGGGTTCCTTTGAATATAACTGAAACATATTAATTTCTCTCTGAATGGCATTTGAAATTTTAGCCCAACGGCACTTCCTCACCTCTTTTGCATGAAAGGTGAGGGTTCGATTCTCATCAAGAGCGCAAGTGATTAGTCATATGCCACCTAGCCGTACCTCTTTCCCATCCCCTTAGTAATAGGCTAGACATCTATCGAGTGACAAAAAAAAAAAACAGGTGGCCTTTTTAAGGGCCCAAAATTAGGCCCAGCCTGCTCAGAAAGATGGGCCACACTGTAGAGCTCATACAGGTTTCCAAGATGGACATGCTTTGGGCCTTTGACCCACTTTACTTATGGTAAAACCAAGGCTTTTTGGACGGAGGATTAAGGATTAATATACATAATATGAAGGGCAAGGTAGATGTTTTTATGTTCTCTTCATAATGTTATACTAATTCCGTACCAATTTTTTAGTCCCTCGTTGTATCCTAATTGAATAAAAAATTTATTATAATTTTCAATTGGTAATATTTTTTATATGCAATATTGATCTTAATAGATCTCAATTAGTTCTTTTAAATAATATATTCAAAATAACCTAAAGCGAATATAAGATATAATCAATTGAAAAGTAGTACGAACTTTCAAAAAAGACAAATAAATTAGAACAGAGGGAGTAATAAATCTATAGGGAATTAACTTTGAAACTATCTAATGTCACTGAGTTTGTCTGGAATAACATACTAGTTTATTTTCTGTTTTAGATTTTCAGTACATCGTGTTGTTGAGATTGCATGCATATATCTTTAAAATATGTTTTCAAAACTATTTTCCTCGACCAAAATAGTTTGTAATAGGTATTTCACGTGATATCTGATTTATTGATTGAACCCAAAGTAAGAAAGAAATTTTTTTTTTTTGATCACATCATAGTTTTGGAGTATGTATTATGTGCTCCATTCCATGGTCAATATTATTCTGAATGGACTATCTCTACATACCGAAAGGAATGAGCGTTCTTCACGATCATAGAATAATACTCCATTTCGAGATCAGAACTCAATGCAGTGGCGGTGTCAAGATTTTGATTTGGGAAGACTGGATTAATATAGACATAAATTTTTTATTGGAACGCATACTTATTATATCATAAAATTTTTGTCAAGATTTTGATTTGGGAGACATCTAGCAGCGAATCCGGCGAGATAACGCTGGACAAAAAGGTAGAGGGCGAGAAAGGAGAACCGAAACGGAGAGGGGAAGGTCAAGCAGTGTAAGAAAAAGGGGAGGGGAGGGAAAGAGAAAGAGGGCGAGGAGCACCAAGGGGAGGACAAAAGGAGGTGCCACCCACCCACCCCCCCAAACCCTAGCCGGCAAAAAACACAAGAGAGAGGGGAGAGGGTTTTTAGAGAGAATGAGAGTTCGAGCCTAAATGGGTGAGTTTGAGCCAATTTGGGCAAGTTGTAAGTAGGCTGGGTCCTTAATGGGTTATTGACCCATTTAAAACCCATTAATTAAAAGTCCAATTACCTATTCTCAACCCGACCTATTTATTTAAAATAAAACCCGACCCACCTATTAACCCAATAAGACAACACTTTAGACAAAAAAAAAACAACAGTTGTTTAATACTTTTTCGTTATTTTTGATTTATTTAATTAGTTATGCTTTTGTCATTGGTTTTTTGCTTTTTTAACTCCTTTCATCGAGATAAATGATTAATCCAAAAAATATAACATAAATTTAACTAAAATTCAAAAAAGAAGAACAAAGCCAAACAAAACGAAGAAAAATAAATAAACCCACTCTTAGTGCCAACTCAAGTTGCATTCTTGTGAACTTTTTTGTCCATAAATTTTTTAGGTTTTTTTTTTCGTAACTATTTGTTTAGCTTTTTTTTTTTTAAGGATTAATTATTTGTCTCGAGAGAGGAATCAGAAAAATATAAAATTATGGATCAATATTGAAAATATTCATGTAAGACGACACTTTAAACAAAGAAGACTGTTGTTTGATATATTTTTTCGTCTTTATTGAATTTTTTCCGCTTTTGGTTATAATTTTCTAATTCTTAGACTCTTTTTGTCGTCATGGATGATTAATCCAAAAATTATGAGTCAAATCTAACAAAAAATTTAAAAAAAAATGAACAAAACGAAAAAGAAAAAAAAAGTTAAGAATATTGAGCCCTATGCTACCGTTAAGAGAACACAATTACAGTTGGTAAAACGCATCACAAACTGAATTATAGTAACGAAATTTTATTGCCTTTAACATTACAAACTATTCTTTTTGTAAGAGCAATCAATCTGATATACGAAATACAAATAGATTAAAAAAAGTTTCGATCGATCCAATTACTGAGAGAGAGAGAGAGAGAGAGAGAGAGAGAGAGAGAGAGGACAGTCATTTAGTTGGGTGGTTTTTTAGTTAGTCCATACAGACTAATAGTCAAACTGCTGGATCCAAAAAAAATCGGGAAATTTTCAAAATGGCATTTAAACTTTGCATCAAATGTCACCTGAACTTAAATTTATTTCAATTAAACACATGTACTAACAAAATCCCCAAATTTAAACCCCCGCCGTTATATTTCGTCCCAAAAATTGCTAACATGGCATCTCCAACCCATTGCACATCCAACCCGTTTAAGTTGCCCCATTGCACATGTTTTCAATAAGGGACGATGCACCAAAGGGAAACCCATAGGCAAACTTCATCAAGCCCTGAGATGCCATGTCAGCAATTTTTGGGACGAAATATAACGGTGGGGGTCTAAATTTGGGGATTTTGTTAGTACAGGTGTTTAATTGAAATAAACTTAAGTTCAGGTGTCTCTGTGACATTTGGTGTAAAGTTCAGGTACCATTTTAAAATTTTTCCAAAAAAATACAGTCAAACTATAGTGATTTCTTTTCCTTTGATTCATGTGGTGGGTCATGTCTAGTCTAGCCCACTTGGGACCCAATTAAGGCACATTAGTAAATGGATTAGATGAGTTTGGATCCATTCTAACCCAGCTAACAAATGGGTTGGGTTGGGTCTATATATTAGTGGGTGGGTTTGGATTCAATTTGTCACCATGAAGATATACCAAAAATCATTAAGCAACTTCAATAGTCACGTAATTTTTTTTAATTTATGAAAGAAATTGAGAAATGATAATATAAAATAACCGAATTTTTTATCAAATAAAACCAAAAGTATTATAGTAAGATTACAAGTAGTTATACACGAATAATTATTAATATTATTCAAAATCATATACATACAAAAGAAAAATTTTAAAACTCGGGAGCATGGAGGGAGTCCAGGGGCCGGGGTCACCATAGGCCCCAACATAGCTCCGCCACTAACTCAATGTGATGTTTGCAATAACAAATTAAAACTCAATATGAAACAATCAAGGTTCGATCTCCTCTGTCCCGAAAACTCATATGCCTCGGTGCTAAGGAATTTTCCGGCCGTTGAATTGTTTGATTTCCTTTTTATGTTTTAAATTCAACGACTGAAAAACCTCTCAATATAGGGATTTTCAGCACAAAGGGTCCTGCCTCGTAACAACCCCAACAAATAGTCTCATCCACGAAAAAAAAATAAAAAACAACGTAAGGAAATATTCTTGTTAAAAAATTAATCATCAATTCTTGTCTTAATCCAGTCCTAGGTCTCAGCAATTGCTTGGAAACTTTAGAAACAGAGTAAATAAATAAATCCGTCCCCCCCATGGAGAGAGTGTTGCACTATCTCTATTCTTGCCACATACATTGAACCTAGACTAGTTTTTCCCGAGAGTCTCAATTGGCTGTCCGCGGAAAGAAAGTGTTGCTGTTGGTTTACACTTCTTTCTCATGCATACATAATACTCTGTTTTCTTTCTTTCCTCCTAGAATCCACCATTTTAATTAATCCGAATTAATTAGCAAAATACTACTCTTTACAAAGCTACCCCTTTTTTTTCATTTGTACATAATCTTGAATTTAACACCATGCAGAAAAGTTGAAAAAATTGATAAAGGTTCACATAATCTTGAATTTTCTTTTTCTGGGTAGAGGAATTATTTTCATCATTGACTTTCGGTGTCGCGTTTCTGGGTTGTTTCGATCCATTCTTCCACTTTTGGCCGCCCCCCAATTCGTCTCTCTCTCTCTCTCTCTCTCTCTCTCTCTCTCTCTCTCCTGTTAGATAAGTGCACATTCTAAAACTTTTGTTCTTCTGTATCTTATCACGAGGCGAGGGGAGAGCAAACGGAGGTAGGTCCCTAATTGCAATTCATGGGCGTATCTGAAGACATTGGAGCCGATGCCAGGTAACGATTCAAAATCTTTGCCCACCCCCTCCTCCCTCTCTCTCTGTATGTATATATGTACGTTGATATAAATTCTTCTGTTCTTTGGGTAGGACATAGATATAAATACTTTTGTACAGAATTGAGTTGGATTCGTTTATCTTTTCTGAACCTTTGGATATTACTCTGTCTGTTTCATGCCTCCTTTTCATCAGGAGGGTATCGGGCCTAGGATTTTTTGGGTTTGTGAAGCCTCATTCGGCTATAGATTGCCACTTTGATGATTATGTCGCGTCCGATTCGGTCTCGGGAGTCCAGGCGGCGCCCCTCAAACCTAGATAGGATGTCACGGGAATCGGGTAAAACTTAGGATAGTAAATATTTTTATCGGTAACGGTGTCTAAACTAGCTTATGCGCACCTCGTGATCCCTGCCAATAAATACATGCTTATAGCAGTCGATACAGATTGTACTCTGTTAGATGAATATAACAATAGTGCGGACGCAGATAGTTCGGGTTACCTCTTGCAAACTTTAACCGAACTAGATTGGTGGATGGATTACAAACTCTCAATCACGTACTGAATCGGCGACAAACTCCTGCAATGGAGTGATACTCCAAGGATCGAGTATCATCCTCTATCCCACGATGCAAAAGCTTTGATTGCTCTTTAATGGTAGAGAGAAAACTATCGGAGAGAGAGTTTCCCAAAACTCTATATCTTTCTGTACGTCTCTGGTGTATATTATTGTGTTAGTCTCTATGAACATCCTACAGGAATCAAATATAGAGAGAGAGAGAGAGTATCCTAGATGATTTAGAAGTCTTCTAATCCTAAGAGATTAGAATTACTTCAACTTCTCTTATCTTATCTCCAAGATGATTTAGAAGTCTTCTAATCCTAAGAGATTAAAATTACTTCAACTTCTCCTATCTCATCTTGGAGATGAGATAGGACTCTCTAATATATGGGTCACCGGGTCATACCCACATGGGCGACCCGATTTGGGGCTGGTCGATTTGGTCCCGGACCGGCCCCAAATTCCAACATCTCCCATTCGTCCATGCATGGGCATGACAAGTTGTATCAATCTCTCTCCCATATACCCAACTAAGAAGCAAACTCATACGTGCTAATGGACCGTGCGATCGCTGGAGCACCTGCAAGTGGGAGCTCTACACTAGAAACCCTTTAAAAGCCAGCATAGAGATATCAACCCATAAGAGTTTCTCATGAGTACCCTAAATCCATTTAGTTACACCGGACCAAGCATCTTTATTCCTTCCAAAAAGCATGCTTGACCCCCCAAAGTCATGCACTCTCTATTAAGTGCATAAATGGCATAAATATCCATAAATTTGAAAGAAGTGATCAATAAAATTAATAAATAAAACACATCTATCATCATCTACGCAGTCCTAAAGCCTTATCATGAGTCTCAAAAGGCCCCCTTAGCAAGGGGCGTAGACAAAGGGCATACAATTATGCGACTCGTAGCTATGTGTTTTATAATCACCTTCTTTTGTGTAACAATATCTTTGACCTAACTAGGCATAGATTCACACTCTAGAAGCCAAGCATATAATTAACAGCCCATTAGAGATATCTTAATATCCTCCAACGATCACGACCAAGATTGGACCAATAACTACTTATAAGCTGTCAACGGTTAGTGTTCTAAAAGGCGCTAGGCTGAGGGTCAGCGCCACGACTACCCCCCTTGGCGTTTTGTTTGGCAGCCAGGGAGGCTAGGCGGATCTTTGCCGAACTTTGGTGGAGTTTGGCGGCCGCCTAGGCGAAGCTTGGCAACGGCCTAGGCAACTAGGCGAAGCTTGGCGGAGCCAAAGTCAATGATCGGTGTGAGAGACGAGAGACAGAGGGAGAGAGAGCAGAAAGAGATAGAGATGAGAGGGGGAGAGAGACGCAAGGGAGAGAAAGACGAGACATACCGACGAACTCCAAGGCGGCGAGACAAGAGAGGCAACGTGGGTTTCTCGATCTGGATCTAAAATGTTATACGTATATAGTACTCCTAGTATATATATGTGTGCTATGGTAAATTACACAACAAGTCCTTTTAGTATATATTAATACCATAATATACACTAAAAGCATGACAAATGTCAAAAAATACCCACAAAAAAAAATTATACGAAACTCCTAAGCAGCGCCTAGGCGCCCCGCCGCCCGACTACCACCAAGCACCATTTAGAACACTGCCAACGGTACTTGAATAGGGCACATGGGCTATGTATTCCAACTTTTTAGGAGTTTTAGGTTCCATGTTAAGCCCAAGTCTCGCCTTTAACAACAGAAGTGTCTGTGAGTTAGCAGCTTTATCTTTGAAATCGTTCTAAAAACGCTCTTAAACAAAGAATCTTCCTAAAAGGATCCCTTAAGATTTCAACTCTGAGCGCATAGCTTGCTTTGCCCATTCCTTCATCTCATAAGTGAAGGATAACCACAACTTTGTGGTGACATCATCTCCTAGTTATTTCTAGCCAACTAAAATGTCATCAACATAGAATGATAATATCAAGAAACTATCGTTGGACTGTCTCATATGCACTCAATGGCCTTCATTGATCATCGTAAACCCAAATGGCTCGATGAAATCTTAGGTACCACTGCCTAGATGATTGTTTTAGGCCATAGATAGACCATTGGAGCTTGCAAACTCTGCGCTCTTAGCCTTTTGCCTTAATGTCCACCTAAAATAGTTCCAAGGCTAGAATAAGGTGATTGGGGTGTAACCCTTCGCTACTAGACAAGTCTTATTGCTTAGTATGGGACCATTTGCTTCGCATTTGATCTTAAGAACCCATTTGTTCCCAATGATCTTGCGTCCAAGCAGAAGATCAACCAAGTTGCAGACAAGGTTTATCTTCATAAACTCCATTTCATTTTACATTGTAGCTATCCATTCCTTACTAGCAAGCGATAAAGGAGTTTCTCCCATTGTTTTGGGCTCTCCTTTGTCTTTAGGAGCAATCATGGAAAACTCCCCCTCAATCTCAAAAAGACGATGAGGGATTATTCAATGTTTGCTTATATGCTTAAGAGGATCTTGAGAATCTATATCCATTGGATCTAATCCACGATCAAGCAAGTCGCTCCCACTGTCCCCAGGAGGTAGGAAAATTTCTTCCCCATTCTCAACTGAATGATTTGGTGCGCTTTTCATTGGATTCTCCTTCTCATAGAATTCTACATCTCTACTAACCTCTCATCTGCTAGGGAAAACCTCCTCGAGGAATCCACATCTCGTGACTCAATTTCAATCATACTTCCATTAGGTTGCTGACCAACAAACACATAGCCCTTAGAGTGCTCATTGTAACGCATAAAAATGCAGTACTCACCTCTATTGCTTAATTTCCTACACTTATGAGAAGTACTATGCGTTTGAGCAGCCAACCCCCATGGCTGCAAAATTAAGGTTTTCTGTCAGTCCATAGCTCATATAGGATGGAAGGTACTAATCTGGAAGGCACACGGTTATGGATGTAGGCTGCAGTTTAACAATGCATCTCCTCAATACAAAATTGGAAGATTAGGCTACGCCATCATCGACTTAACCATATCTGGCAGCATATGATTCCTTTTCTCCACCACTCTGTTTTGTTGCGAAGTATAAGAAATTGTTAATTGCCCTTTTATCATTGAGCCACAATTGTTTGAACTGATAGGTTGTAATGGAACAAATGCCCTTATGGCTTTCTGAATGGTTTTCTAATTGCTTCTCTTGTTGGGCAAAGGTCACAAATGGGCAGGTTGACTAACAAATCCCCCTCTTGCCCAATAAGACCTAATCTTGAATGTCATTTAACAGAATCAACATCAACAGAAGATGTAAGAAAGCAAATAAAATCACTAGCATTATTATTAATAACATCTAGTATCACCAAATTATCCAAACCATAATAAATTGTACCCAAATCAATCGTCACTAAGCTACTCTCAAACAGAAATAAAAACCTAAACCCATCATGCTAGTGACTAATAACAAGTTTCGTCAAATTCCTGGAGCATAAAGTACTTCATGAAAAGACAAAGTGCGCCCATGTCACATGTCCAGCTTGCCAACGTCTAGTACCAACACACTAGATTTGTTTCCCCTGAAAATTCTTTGACCTCCAATTAGAATTCGGCGATACTCCACGAACCTATCTTATTTCCTTGCTAATTGGCTGGTTGCTCGTGAGTCTACAACCCATGAATGAGGAGAATAAGTGCTTACAACTGAAGATGAATACTCCTGGATGTATAGCCTGAAGCATAGGGCTTCTAGTCGTTTGCAGAATAACTCGATAAGACTTAGATCGTACCAGAGGGAATCGAATATAGCTTGTTCGGATTGTAGGCTTTATGTGAGGTTTTCGGCGTTTAGACGACCAACTGTCGGTATTGCTTTGAAAAGTGGAAAACTATTGTAAAAAGACTAGAAATGAGGTTTAAACTAAGAGAGACAAGTCTAGGGATTGTCCATCCTGTGACTTAGGCCGTTATCGATTCTTGAATCTAACTCAAGTCGCACGCTCACGCTCGAAAGATTTAGCTTTAAAGATTACATTTAATCAAATGATATGATTTACCAGAATCGAACTAATTTGTTTGAACTAATTAATCGAACACGTAGGATGACAGAGTTCAAGCATACCGTGTGCCAAGACTACTTGTCGACGCACGGTATCGAAGAAATTAACAATCCTAGTTTAGACCAAAAATTGCAAGCTTAGTTTTAAACCGAAAATCACTCTTTTAAGCCCGAAGGTTCGAGAACAAACAACTACCTAAATCATTGGGATAGATTAGCCCAAGACTTAGCCAATCAACTACTCAACCATGCTCAAAGAACAAAAGATAGTAGAAAATTGAGACATGAGATTTAACCGTAGGAAACGGAAATAAACTTGATATTACTAAGGATCTAGTCCGTAGCTACAACATTAACAAACGGGAAATTAACGTACGACAAATACTTACTTGAGTTCTTGAAGATTGAAAGCTTGTAAGACTAAGAATAATAATGAAAATCCTAGAAAGTAAGAAAGAAACTTAGGCCTAAAGCTATCTAATGGCCACCCATGGCATAAAAGGCATACAAGCCTATTTATATAGCTCTAAAGTTAAGTTACAAATGACTAAAAAGTCCCCAAAATACCCCAAAAATATTCCATAAGTGGAAACTTTCCATAAATGGAAGGTTAAAAAAGTTACAAAAATCTGTAGATTTTTCCCCGGCAGTACCGGTATTGGAAATTCCTCAGTACCGGTACCAGGCTTCATCGAGCTAGTTCTGCTGCTCTTTGATCAGTGGGTACTAGTACTGGCAATTCCTCAGTACCAGAATTGGCTTTGCTTGACAGATTTTTGGGCAACTTTGTGAGCTTGCTCCGGACACTCTCAAATTCGGATTTGGGTGTTCTTTGGACCATTGGAAAACTTGTCGAGTCTACTATCTAACCCAAGTGGTTTAGATTAAAAATAGTTTGCACATCAAAAGATATGATGATTCTACCCTCAGCTGGTCGGAAGATGAATTGCTTTGATAAAATTCTCGTATCTCCCTCACTTCCCTTTACCCTGGGCATCCCAAGTAACCTCCAAACTATATTTTCATTACTTTTCTGGCACCACCACGGGGTGACACGTGGTCTTGGGCACTTGGTTGCACCCGGAGCATTCCTTGGCGTTCAAACGTACCTTATTTATATGAATTACCTGAAACACACAAAAACCTACTTTACGTGCAATATCACATAAAACACTAACTTTATAAACATAAATACAATAAAACTAAGGACTTAAGTACCAAGAATATGCATTATTGGGTGTTTATCAATAAGCAACTAAACCTTAACATGTTCCAAAACAGTCTACAAGAGAAACAAAAATATGGAGTACCTTCTTAGGCTCAGTGAACTCACGAGCAAAGTGTCTCAACTTGTCACAGTAAAAGCACGCCTTTTTGGCCTTATTTTTGTTACCACTCTTCTTCTTGCCTCTATTACGCTTAAAAGAACCAACGCCAATAGGGTTACGAGCTATAGCAGCTCATTTCTTAAAGGCGCGTTTAGCCTTCCTTTGCTGGTACCCAGACCTGCGAGGGACAGTCTCAACTATGATGCATGAACCATCTGGCTCAGCTGCCTCCTGGCGCTTAGCCTTCATGAACTCTGATTTATGTTCATCATCACATTTCAAGTTCGAGACCATCTTAGTCAAGAAGTCGATATCATATTTTTGTTTGATAGCTTTCCACAGCTTATGAGCGGTCTCATAGTACTCAAACTCACATATCAAATTGTTGTGCATGCTGCGTACCATACTAAGTCGCGCACATTGATCTTTCTTGTACCATTTTTCAAAGGCCTCAAGATCACAAAGATATTGTGGTGAGTCACTATGTTTTGGCTCAACCAACTCATGGTCGAGGGTCTCCAAGACCTCTAGCTCATTAAGGAGAAATTGGATCTCATAGTGCCAAACATTATAATTGTCGCTTTTCAATTTCTCAAACTGGGTCAAACCTGCTACAACTATCTTAGCTTTCATTTCAACTCTATCAAAGAAATGCGCATGGGATTATTAATAACACAACACAGAATTATTTTGCAGCAAAAATCTAAATAATAATAATACCATACATGTCGCAAGATCAAAAAATCGCAAGACTTATAATCATCTCTTGCGCCTCTAATTATTTTATTATTATAATTTAATTTAAATCATGCGCAAAATTTTAGTTTTCGGGAAAAATATATATAAATATTTTCTCTACCAAACAACCTCCCACTAGATATGGCATATCACAAGCATGGAACAAATTTATTATAGTGCATAACACAATTTATGCATTAAACAGTATTTTTCATGCTATTAAAATGAATAATTTAAACATTGAACAATGCCAAAAATTATCCAAACATGCCACATACAACATGTAAAATCACTCAAAATATTAAACATGTTGTTTTCAATATTTTGTTTATTTCCAGTTGCTCACATGCAATTATTGTCAATTTTCAGGATTTATTCTAATTCTTCAATAATAAATAACAAGTAGAAAATGCCAAATAATATCAACATGTACTGAAAAAATACAAAACCTACACCAATGAATAGGTACTGAATCCAGGAGGTTGAATCCCAAAATTTATAATTTTTCAGATTTTTATTCTAATTTTCCCAAATAATCAACGGACAGAAAATACAGAATAAAAACAACGTACAATGAAAAATTACACCAACCACTCCTATAAATTGTTTCTGATTCCAGGAGGTTAAATCTGAAAATTTATAATTTTTCAGAATTTTATTCTAATTTTCCCGAATAAACAACGAACAGAAAATACAAAATAAAAAACCGTGCTTACTGGAATATTACACATCATACCCCAAACAATAGGTAACAGTAGCAAATATGCCACAAAAAATTTGGTGCCCAATGGAGGAGGTATGCATCCCCACTCTCATAAACCGAGTCCAATTTCATGTTTCTTGTATTTAAAATTCTGAAAAATAAAATTTATTTCAGAAAAATGAAATAAAAATATAGAAACGTAGGAAATTCAATTTCGAGTTCAGCAGTACTCTCGGTTTTTCCATACGACGTCGGTAAAGAGGGGTGAATGCCGAGAGTGAGAGTGTGCATAAACTGCACTTCATCTTCTCCAATTAGGACTAGAGTTCTCCAAAATGTGCCCAAACTAGGGTTTGCCATAACTTTTGATCCATAACTCCAAATCAAGCTTATAATATATCATTGAAAAGCTAGAAACAAGAGCTACGCAACGATATAAGTCTCGCATGCTAAATCAAAACAGAGAAAATCCTCTGTCCAGTCAAAGTTTCGGGAAAACCAACTAGGGTTTGATTTTTCTCACAAATGGTTTATCCAATAAACCCGAAACTTTCCAGATATAATCTATATGTTATGGACTACGTTCTGTAAAAATTTGAAACAATTCCGATAACTTTTGAAAAATCATGTTTTTTGGACCCATATTCGACATACACGAAAATCAGTCTATATGTATGCCAAAACATGATACATATGGCTATTCAAGTACGAACGAGCACGAAAACATCCAACTAAGGCTCTGATACCAATGTTAAATGAATATATAACAATAGTGCGGAAGGCTTGAAGCGGGTGGTTTTGGTTACCTCTTGCAAACTTTAACCGAACCAAACCTTGGCAGATGAATTACAAACTCTCAATCACGTACTGAATCAGCGACAAACTCCTGCGATGGAGTGATACTACGAGGATCGAGGATCACCCTCTATTCCACGGTTCGAAAGCTCGGATTGCTCTTTAATGGTCGAGAGAGAACTATCGAAGAGAGAGAGAGTTTCTCAAAACTCTATATCTTTTTGTATATCTCTTGTGTATATTATTGTGTCAGTCTCTTTGAACATCCTTCAGGAATTAAATAGAGAGAGAGAGAGAGCGCATTCTAGATGATTTAGAAGTCTTCTAATCCTAAGATATTAGAATTACTTCAACTTTTCCGATCTCTTATCTCCAAGATGAGATAGGACTCTCTAATATATTGGTTACCGGGTCATGCCCACTTGGACGACCTGATTTGGTTCCGGACCGGCCCCAAATTCCAACATACTCTTTCTTCATTAGATAGTGGAAGTTGGTATAAGCCTTTGTGAATGTACGAAAAAATTGCGTTCTTTACTTGATTGTTCTTGCGCACTGTGTGTGTGGTGGTTGGGCCGATTACTAAACAGGTTCTTTATTTTCTTCTGTTGAAATCCATTTCATGCCTAGGAATTGATTTGTAGGGTTTTAACTACTCTGCTACAGGTGGTTCGGCCGATTACTAAACAGGTTCTTTACTTTCTTCTGTTGAAATCCATTTCATGCCTAGGAATTGATTTGTTGGGTTTTAACTACTCTGCTACATATGGATGCTGATTTCAAGTGTTCAAATTGAAGGCCAAAGGGAACAGTAAATGTTTGGATTTTTTTGAATGAGCGGGTGGAGATTTCTTGACTGATTATCTTTTGAGATTACTTGTGTCTTGGGGTTCTTATTGGTTCTGTTAAACATCTTCTGTAATGGATCCTTTCATGATTGATGCAAATGGGTTGGACGACAGTTCGGATATAGAAGTTGATGACATAAGGGATGAGAATATAGCGGAGAAAGATGTGAGTGATGAGGAGATTGAAGCAGAAGACTTGAAAATGCGAATGTGGAAAGACTCTATCAAACTCAAGCGGATCAAGGAAAGAGAAAAACTCGCAGCCCAAGAAGCCGCAGAGAAGCAGAAGCTCAAGCCCAAGCAGATCTCCAATCAGGCTCAGAGGAAGAAAATGTCAAGAGCTCAGGATGGGATACTGAAGTACATGTTGAAGCTCATGGAAGTTTGCAAAGCCCGAGGATTCGTGTACGGGATCATTCCCGAGAAGGGTAAACCGGTGAGTGGTGCATCGGATAACGTCAGGGCTTGGTGGAAGGAGAAGGTGAAGTTTGACAAGAATGGGCCATTAGCCATAGCAAAACATGAAGCGGAGGCTCTTGCCAAGGACAAGGGGAATGGTTCCCAGAAGGGAAATTCCCAAAGCTGTCTTCAAGATTTGCAAGATGCGACTTTAGGGTCGCTTTTGTCTTCTTTGATGCAACACTGCGATCCGCCTCAGAGGAAGTACCCTTTAGAGAAGGGTGTTCCCCCGCCTTGGTGGCCAAAGGGGAATGAAGAATGGTGGGGGAAGAAACTGGGGCTACCCAGAGGCCAGAGCCCTCCGTATAGGAAGCCTCATGATTTGAAGAAGATGTGGAAAGTGGGAGTTTTGACTGCCGTGATAAAGCACATGTCGCCTGATATTGCGAAGATCAGGAGGTTGGTCAGAAAATCAAAGTGCTTACAGGACAAGATGACTGCTAAGGAGAGCTCACTTTGGTTGGGGGTTTTGAGCCGCGAGGAATCTCTCATCCAGCAGCCAAGCAGTGACAATGCGACATCTGGCGTAACCGAGGGTGGCCGTAGTGGGAAGAAGAAACCTTCTGTCGATAGTGATAGTGACTATGACGTTGATGGTGTTGATGATTGTGTGGGTTCTGTATCATCTAAAGATCATAGGAGAGATCAGGCACTAGATGTGGAACCATCTAGTCAACCTCAAAAGATGAAACACCGTTCTTCGCGGGATAAAGAGCGACCGAGAAGAAAAAGACCATGCGTGGAACCAAGCCCTGGTGATCAAAAGGCTGCAACATCTTCTAGCGAAGATATAAATGTCGAACCGGAAGGCAAAATGGCCGATATGAACCAAACTGATGTGCCTTTCGAAATGTATGCAACCCTAAATGAAAACGATACAGCTGAAACTATAAGGCCTGTGCAGGCAGACCTTGATGGCGAGTATGAGTTACCAGAATTAGCATTTGAACAAAACCCTACCCTTCAACCTGCCAATGTGCTACCCACAGAGAACGTGTTTGCTAACGGCACGCCCTTGCCATATCCAGTGGTTCAAGAGAATGGGTTGCATCACGGGTCTCTGGATTCTCGATTGCACAATGAAACTCCAAATGACAGGCTGCTTAATGGTCAGAATTATGGGTTGCCACAAAATGCTCAGTTGAATCATGACCCTACGTATGATCTTTATCATCCATTGCTGGAATTTGGGCTCGGTGGTGTTGGACACCAGACCCAGGTGGGGTTTCATGAACCATGGGTTCGGGCAGGGGATTCTGGAGTCAATGTACCGGCGCTGCATGGGAATGGAAATGATATATCTGGAGATATGCACCAGTATTTGACAGGCACCTTTCCGAACGAGCAAGATAGACCTTTTGCAAATCCCTTAGGGTCTCCAATCAACAGCATGTTGGCAGATTATGGAGGTTATAACGGCTATCTTAGTGGGATCGATGACATGGGTTCATTCAATGAGATAGAGACTCTTTTCGACGGTGACATTTTGTCATACTGTGGAGCCTAGCTCGTCAAAATTTGTGAGTGACAATTTTTATCAACACCCTCTCCCTTCTTTTGGAACTTCATTCGAAGACTGCGTGTTTTTCTGATGATGTTATCTTACACAGGGACTACTGCAAAAATGGGGTGCTTGCTGTTGAACTAAGTCGATGTTTTTCTCTCTTTTCAGGTGTTGCCCGTGCTGGTGTTGTTCATGCATCACCACCAGTCCATAACTGTAAGTTATGACCTCAATACGAAATGTTTCCTGTAAACGAACTGTTTCTAGATTCTTTGGGTTAATGGTGCCTCTTCATTCTGTTCTAGTGAGGCTTCTTGATCACTTCATGTAAATGAGAGAGTTTTCTGATTGGCAAAATAGAATGGATAAGGAAGAAATTAGAAACGGTTCAACTTCAGAAGCTTTATGTCATCAGTGTCCATTGTACGTTGTTTTCTACTTGTTCTGTTCTAATGGAGACATATGTTGCTGAAACTGGGAACAATTTGACAAAGCCATTTATTGTGCCGGATTTCGCAGCCAGTTCGGTTTTGCCAACCTTGCCACCTCACCCAACCCGAACTTATTTCTCCTCCCTCGTCTCATCCTTTAAGGGGGGAAACTGTGCTTGCCAATTAGCACCAAACATATCCAAATATTGTTAATTTTTGGCTTTCATTGTCGCATGCCAAAAAATGGCTCCGGTGTAGTCATTTTGATACTCTCTTTTTTGGGTAAATTTCATTTTGATACTTGCTCTAATAGAAACGTACAGTTGATTCCGTATATGAGTTGATATTTTTGTCATTCCCTAGCTCAGGTAGCTAATACCTATGTCAAAAATTTGTGAGAATATGTGGAAAAAATTTGAAATGTGTGACATATATGTGATGAAGTTTCAGTTTGTTTCGTACTATTTTATAGCTTAATCATCACCTAGTGAGCACTTGTTAATATGGCAAAATTGGAACAACATTCATTTACTTGTGGAGTCTTGAGACGTTGACAAATTGAAATGGGTTGGAATGAAGCAAAAAACCAGATCATGTGAAGCAAAGTAGAATAAATTGGACTTTTGTGTTATGTTTTTATTTTGATATGTATTTTATGTATTTCATATAATTTACTCTAGGCTTTCATTCCGCTAGAACACAGTCTCTCCGGATTGGTCGAGCGTGACTCACTTGACCAGTTTTGAGATAACTATAGACTCTTCACATAAACTATAATCCAAGAAAAACAGTATTCCGTTTAAAACATAAAGGAAATGTCTAAGTGAATTGTTTACTTTTCGGAAAGGAAAATGATGGCTATCGAAACAAACTTGCGGTACAGTCGTTCAGCTTAGCCGGAGCCGGTGAATTCTTGATCTGCTAGAGAAAAGCTTTTGTCCAATATGAATTTCACGGTGGGGGTGGTAAGAGGAGACAGAGGTGGGAAAATGAGAAAGATGGTGAATTTAACAGTGAATGGTTTGTGCGGGAAAATTTCAGAAAAAGCCTTAATGCCATTGTGTTCGGATTTTGTGTCGAATTAGCACATTCCCATGTCATGCTTCTTGTGGGGGGCAGAAAAATATGTTTTGAGTAGTCAATATATTCAAAGCCCCAGTATGGATCCATCCCCCGTTTGCTCAACGGCGACAAGACAGTCGTCATCTGGGAAATCTTTGAGGCAACAGCTGCTTGAATTCCTTGGATCCTAGCTCGAGCCCAAGAGAGTGAAGCTACATCCGAGAGGGGCGAGCATCACCGAGGAAGCCATCTAGGATGACCTTGGGACAAACCCAAGCCGGAAGGGTCCAGGGACGACCAACCCACCGCCAGAATGGCTGGCCGCGAGAGGTCATTCTCTCCCAAATTGGGGCCAACCGGGGAAAGCGTCCTGCGGCATCCTAGTCGGCTGGTAGGGTGATAACACAGCCCACCAAGGAACGAACGGAGAGGATACAGGTCCTCTCCCCTCGTGACCTAGTTTAACAGACCCAAACTTTTAATATCCCAACACTCCCCATGCCCGACAGAGAGGACCTGATTATTTTCTACCTTCCCTGCCGACTCCCTCATTGTCCTTTGCTCCTTCAATTCTGATCACCTAGATATCTATAATGGCTACCCATGCATGTTCTCCTGCTTCTAATTTATTTCCCCACTTTAGAGCATCATCTGAAAGGCTTTGAATTTTGAAAGTGGAACGTACAGATTTCTAGGAATTCGTCTAAGTGCTTGTATGGGTCTTCATTACTAAGTCCATAAAATGATGGAAGCATTTGAATGATGCTGGACTTAATTTCATACTGGGGTGCTGTATAATCGGGCAAATGAATGCAGGATGGTGATGTATATATCAAGGGAATGAAGTAGTCCCTCAATTGTCTAGGCCGTGGTTCTCCGGCCGGGAATTTCTTCTAAAGCCATTTGTAAAGGTGGTTCTAAAAGATTTCCTATGCGTTTCTTTGCTCGTATTTTTCTCACACAGTTCTCTCTAACTCAGAGTCAATTAGAACTAATTCAGATTCAAGAGACCGACGCCCGTACAGAAAATATAGGACAATATAAAAACTACTAACACACAAGTCAAACAAAAATAAACTCTCTTTTTTCACAACTTAAGGTCTACCTAAGATGGAGAATCTATGTTGAAGCCAAAATATTTTGAAAATATTATTCAAGTAACTTAGTTGGAGTTTTTCGTCAATTTCATTTGCTTGTGATAAATAGTCTATAACAATACTGATATTAGAGCATCCATATTGGTATAATCAAAACTAAAATGTTACTAGCTAAGATTAGCAACACTTGCTTAAAAAAGAGATCACATTGAAATAACTAAATTTAGCAACCTTTTAGAAACTGGTGTTGTAACTAGACATGCAAGCAAGACTTGAACAACGTTTTCCTTTTACGAGATTTTTTTTTTTTAACACTACGGAAGTTTAAGAATAAATGCACACAAAGGGCTTCTTACCCCCCTCAACTTAAACTAGACAATGTTCACACTTGTAAGCACACAAATTGAAGATACGGCATGTAAGCACAAGAAAATATAGAAAACGTAAAGAAAAGAGGGGAGCATAGAAATCACCTCACATGGGAATTATAACATAAAAATGAAACACACGGGACAGGTCTTCTTGCACCACAGAAACCAAGGATACCCTTTTGAAGAATTTCGAGACTCTGTTCGCTTTCTTTTTCTAGCTTCACACCCCCACCAACCACATCACCCCCCACCCTTTTTTTCTTCTTTCTTTCTCTTGATAGAATCCCAACTGTGGGAATGTTTTTTTTCCTTTTAAAAGGGAACGAAAATCAATTCTAAGATTAAAGTAATTATCAAAGTCCTTGGCAACAGCACCAAAAATTGATCGTGTCAAAATCAAGATAAAATTAACCCATAAGAATGCGGAAAAGGAAATTTGATCGGTAGTAAAGCAGTAGTACAGGTGTCAATTCACATGGACTACGAGTTACCTCAATTATAAAAGAGCCCTGCTAACCACACATACATATGTGCACAGATTTTGTTGTGGGGCCCACCACGGGGTCCCACACAAATGATCCAAACTGTTCATTAAATGTAAAATATTTTTTCAAGAGCCTCCATAAAAAATCAGCTCAATTTAATACCTAGAAGTGCTCAATCTAATCATCTAAATTTTCATTCAGATTTTCGGGTAATGAAAAGTTAAATGATTAGATCAAGTACTTATAGGTATTAGATTGAGCTGATTTTTTACGGGGACTCTTAAAAAAAAGTTTTATATTAATGAACGGTTCGGATCATTTGTGTGGGACCCGTGGTAGATCTCACAACAAAATCTGTGCACAATCTGTGCAAAGAATGTCTATACCCGTAGCATTTCTGATTATAAAATCACATGATTGAGATTTGGCAATGAAACTGATTATTGAGACAATCCTCTGGATTATACAATCACCATATTTAATTGATCTAATTGCAAAATAAAAGAAACCATAGTTACAAAGCCAAGGCTTACCTATACCCTAAGAGAAGGTTTAGTTAGCCATGCCATTTATGGAGTGGAACTGGTTTTTGATTTTTGCCCCCTTCTTATCTCTATGTTTCTGCCGAGTTCCTCTCTCCTTTCATTTCTGACTTCCCCTCCAATTAGATAAGCAAATTGGGCCCCACTATATAAAACATAATGTAGAACTAGACAATAGAAATTAAAGAGAGGAAATAAATGAAAGAAAGAGAAATAGGAGTACAATACAAGCGGGGAAATAAATTGGGGGGAGGAGAACAGGCATGGGTGGCCACTGTAGATATCTAGGTGGAGAATTGAAGGGCAAAGGACAATGAAGGAGTCGGCAGGGAAGATAAAAAATAATCAGGTGCGGGCCATTGCACCACCATTTCTTGCAAAACTTCCAATTTAAGGCCAAATTTGATACACACACACTTCTGACCTACAATCACAAATATATAACAAAAGACGTTAAATAATAATATAGGACATAAGAAATGTATGTTAGGCGATTTAAATGTGTACATTTAGGCACTTATCAATCACCAAGCAATTAGGCATGCAGTGTTGCAACCCAACCCAAACCGAACTCAAACAGGTATCTTATCACTAGAGAGGCAGTTTCATAATTTGAGACCAAAACATTTTTTAGTGTCTAATTTGTCAAATTATGAAAATGACTTTCAATCAGCGTTGGACTTGTTCTAACGAATCCCAAACGGTACAAACTACGTAAAATTTACTCCTTATGTTCCTATTTAATGGTTCCTTTTGGAAATTCTAACTAAATAAGGCGATACCATTATTGCATTTTTTTAAACTTGTTTTTCTCATCGATTGACCAAAAAAAAAATTTTATTTCTCACATTGCCCTTCAATTATTGTTTTTTTCTTACTTTACTAGTACTACTACAAATTTAAAAATGGAAGGGTTAAAGAGGAAATCCATCCACGATTGCCTATCTAATTTCAAAATGGGACAATCTTTTTACATAAATGATAAAGTATCAGGTTTTTTTTATCTGTACCATCATGTGTAGATCAATTTTGGGCCCGTTTTAGGTCCAAAAAAATAATCCGATCCGCTTATTTTATTTAAAATTCTTTATTTAGGGTCTCTAAATCAAGGTGTTTGTGATACATCCAACTTTGCTTCAGAATTCTAGGACAAAGTTGGACGCATCGTAAATGCCTCTACCGATATCCGATTTTGCTTATTTTTTGCAGGGACCGGAACAAAATATTTTAAACAAAAAGAGCGGCTTGGATAATTTTTTTTGACCCAAAACGGGCTCAAAATTGGTTTGTACGCGGGGTATGTCTATACCAATAACATCTCTGATCTTTTAGGACGACAATTGGAACTATTAGGTCTCATTCGACTTAATAAGTCAAATGGCTTTTTTTTTAAATTTTTTTTTTCATATTTGTTGATTTTTCTTTAATTTTTGTAGAAATTATTGCTTCGTCGTTACAATGAGAGGATTCTGCAAAATAAAAAATCACGATCAAAATTTAGTTTTTTTTAATGAATAAAAACAAAAAGAAATTGACTTATTTATGTTTTGTACTACTCTCTTTCATATCGGAAAATATCTGCAAGTATCCCCTTTACCTGCTGCTGCGTAAAGAGTATCCGTTTGGCTGGTGAGATATTTCCCGTCTTCTTTCGACGTCGGTAGCAGACATAAATATCTTCCGCTATTAATATACCCACCACTACCAGTGTTGTTGCACTGTGACGCGTTATTAGAAAAAACTCACCGAATAGCACAGCACAGAACCTTCTCCTCGCGACCACTGCCAATGTCCACCGCCTCATCCACCGTCGCCGCCCTCGGCCCCCTATCAACCCCGCTACTGGACGAACAAGGCCCAAATATCCTCCACGAGATCTCCGAACAAGGCGGCTACGCCTACGTCGGCATGTCAGCCCTTGCTGCCGCCGGCGACCTCCCCGCGGCGGAGGCGGCTCGCGAGGTGGCGTGGGAGCAGCTCCACTCCGGCCCCTGGCACTCCGTGCTCCCAATCTGGAGAGACGCCTACTCGATGGCGTGCCTCCGCGTGGCCGGGTTCAGTTACGCCGCCGGCGAGTTTAGTGAGGCCATTAGGGTCCTGGACATGGGACTGATTATGGGAGGGTTGGCTCTGAGGAAGGATTTGGAGTCGGCGATCGACGAGGCGACGGCCAAGGCGAGTGCGGTTACGGTTTCCGACCAAGGGGCGGAAGCACAATGTCGGGTTGTTCCTCGAGAATTTAACGACGCGGAGGTGAGGTCCGTTTACTCCCTTAGAAATTAACCAAGGATTTATTGTTTGGTATAAGAGCATTTTCGGCCCATATCTAGGGATGGCACCGGATTGGTTTGGCCCGGGTTTGAACAAACAGCGAAATTTGCAACCAAAACCGACCGTAACCTATCCGACGGGAATCGGTTCCGTTCTGTTCTTTTTTTTTTTGTTTTGAATGTATACACGCACTTGGATCAAATTTGCATGCTGGATCAAAACTAAAAGTTTCCTCGATCATATAAGTTGCCACAATACCATGTTACCTCGGTTGAAAAGAGAGGACCTTTGTTTTGCTTGATGGATCCTAAGAAAAACGAACATGGCAACTTGATAAGTCCCTTGAAAATTTGACCCTACAATTACAAAGAAAGGAAAAAGGAACCTAGATATGTTAAGAAGCATATATTTGGAGGCATATTGTATTAATTAACTCGATGAATTATTGCCTTTGAGTTTGCATTGAGGATCCCTATCTGCTAAGGGGATGGGCTTCTACCTGGCATGAAGTCACCTAGGAAGGTAACCTAATCTCTGAGAATCCCATGAAGGAGATTCAATGGAGTTACATTTTAACACAACGGACACAGCCCTATAAACTCTATTAATCAATTTGAAAATACAGAACACATGCCTAAATAAAACCAAATATACACAATGAATCAATATCATGTGTCTTCACACTAATTCCTCCTCGTTCCACATCGTACAGGATTCATTGAAATGAAAGATTTCTGGGCAATGTAGAGCATGTTTTTATGGTGGATTTTGGCTAGAAATGACCATTAATTGCAAAGTATTGGAATTTAAGTTAGGTTCTCTGCTTTGTTTTCCCTCCAGGATCCATGGGGAAAACAAACAGTCTAGTAGAATACATTATGGTCCAGGGACAACCATTTGTTAGAGTATATTTCCTGTTCGGCAACATTGAAAACCTAATCAAATTTGTCTTACTGGTCTGATATTTTATAATTATAATGACCCTTCTTATGTTGAATATTTCGTTTTTGTTGTATTTCTTTGCTTAATTGCTAGCAGGATTTTACACCAACACATATGATACTTTGCGGAAAGTTGTATCCTTTGGCCTCTAGATATTTACCTGTGACATTCATGAGAAGAATGGGACGTTTAAAGTTTTATAGCACTAGTTGATGGAAGTTTGCTCTGGTATGAATGGTTATTTAGGTGGACTTTTGTCCTCGTGCATGAAGGGTTGTCCATCATACTAACAAACTTTGGAGCCATTGCCTAGACCGTGGAATTATGTTACCTGGAGTCCTTTTGGTTCCCTACACTATGTCCTTGTGCAGATTTTACCTTTGAAGTTGGCACTATGAAATGAAAATAAACTTCATATGATTATTTTGCAAAGCTGAGACCAACCTTGGAAATACCTAAATTACCTGTTTTAAAATTTCAGTGTTACTGACCCATGGTGCGCTATCCTCATCTTGGAAATATCATTTGCATTTAATGTTCTACTCTTTGTCACATTACAATTGATATGTTTCCTTGAGAATGTTTTGAATGATATCCATACAGAAGGGGACAGATAGTGACTTGTGCATCGTTACATTGTATATGTAGGTGCTTCCGGCTTTGCCCATGAAGTCACTGTCTTCTAACATTGTTTGCAAACGATCTGCCCTATCCATGGAGGAATTCCTGTGTGACTATTTCTTGTCTGGTTGTCCTGTTGTAATCAGTGAATGTATGGCTCATTGGCCAGCTAGGACAAAGTGGAAGGACATGGATTACCTTAAAAGGATTGCTGGTTATCGCACTGTTCCAGTTGAGGTGATTATTTTTCTCGTTTTTGGCAGAGTTCTGTTAGTCAAAACCAGAGGCGGCTCCATGTTGGAGCTTGGGTATTCAATTGAACACCATAGAAATTTTCTAGGGTACATTTAGTATGT
This sequence comes from Rhododendron kiyosumense, assembly GCA_019656275.1. Lineage (NCBI taxonomy): Eukaryota > Viridiplantae > Streptophyta > Magnoliopsida > Ericales > Ericaceae > Rhododendron > Rhododendron kiyosumense. The sequence goes on from BPLS01031527.1 coordinate 107,248, forward strand.
ATTTTTTTTTATTTTACCCCTACTTTGAACACCTAACCAAACAAAGTTTGAACACTCATCAACTTGAGAGAGCCACAAATCAACTCAAATTTGAACACTTTCTTCGGCTTTAATTGGGCTCTTTGCAAGTGGACGATGAAATTGAGCCACATGATCAATCGAGGTGCGCATAAGCTGCAGACACTTGAGTTGTCAAAAAAAATCACATGTGAACACCTAGCAACCCACAACTATCAATGATAGTGAAAAGAAAAAAAACTTATAATTACACGATTTCCTAGGTACTCATTTAAATTTTTTTTTTTAATTCTTTTCAAGTTGCATTGGTTTTGATGAATGCAAATTCTGTCATTCTTATGTTCAGTTAATTAATTTTCTATTTAGTTGAACTACTTTAGCGAAGAGATGGATGAGTGATTGCATGGTTATGTATAATTTAAAAGATATACCAAATACTGTTGATCATGAAATTGTTATGTGACGGTTTCAAAATATACAGAATCAATTGCAAAAATAAATTTATAATACTGTATTATATCTAGTAAAATTTTGTTTATACTAATATTTCAGCCTTGATGAACAAAGATAGCGGGGATTAAGATTTTTTGAACACCCTACCAAATATTTCTGGAGCCGCCACAGGTCAAAACTATTTCCGTAGAAATGACCTCTCTATATCGTTCTGGATTTCAGTCCTTGATTAGTAATTTACTATTAGCTTTGTTCTGAAAACTATTTTTCAATTTTAAGGAGATCTATCTATATCTAGGTCCTGGCAGCAGAACCAAAAATGTTCTCCAGAAAAAGAGAGGAGATCTTGATATATCTTCATATTGACTTTGTTATCCCCTGTGATGAAAACCATTCTGCAAAGAGAAATCGTAAAGAACCTGTCCAGCTGAGCTGTAGCTGAAAGGCGAGCATCATTCGTTTGTCAACTTTGTGCTCTATCGTTATGTTTTTAAGAAGTTTTGTGCCCTGGGATTGACAAAATGTCGTTCAAGAAGTTGAGGCATACAATTAAGCAATAAAAGCCTTCTTGTTTAATATGGTCTCACCTTTTTTGATAGTGTTAATATGAGCCAGCTCATTGGATTACTATCCAAAATAGAGGACCCTAAAGGGTGGTATAAACAAGGGGACATTTATAGCTTGTGGAATTCGAGCTTTCTCATTGGATTATGTAAAAAACAGTCATAAATTATGACTTGTGCGTAAGTTGGCCTTGATTGGAGAGTTATTTGAGTCTCCCTTGGAATTTATTGTTGGATCCTTCAACACCATATTGAGGGTAAGTGCCTGGCCTTTTTTCTCTGATCAAAGGTCAGAAAAGTATCTCAAGCTGCAGTAAAAAGCCACTTTAAAATCTCATATCCACCAAATTGTCTTGTGATGGAAGATATGAAGTATTCACTCTCTACATGAGTAGTATGACATGAACTGCGTAATTGTAAAGGTCTCCTTTTGCATCAATAACTCTTAAGATGCATAAATCCCAATATTGTTGAGCCTGCAAGAAAGATTTTTGTTGATAAAGCTCAGCTTAAGAATGGTTGTACTGATCTCATTCTCAATTCTGTAGCTTGCAAGATGTCAAAATTCAATAAAACTTGTATTTAGTCAGGGAAGTATTCGCAATCATGATTCCTGACTTTATAAGTGATTAGCAATCACCAACTAGACAAGGGCTTCTGAGTAGGGGGAGAGTTTCCCCCTTGATGGGGTTTACATCTTCTTAAACAGTGCTGTAATGCTGCGCCTCATATCAACTGAAATGAAGGGCATTTGTGAAGTAGATCCTAGAATTCAAGTGCTTATACAGTTATACCCTATCCATTCTGCATATATTCATAAGTTAGATTTCTGGAATTCTTAAATTACTCACTCATATTTGGAGTTCTTGTATGCATTCAAGCTTTTCTGCATAGAAGTGTAATGGATCATGGTTTCCCTGTAAAAAGTAAAAACCTCCTTTTGTATCTTTTCTCCCCCACGTTGCAATCAATTCCCTACATGGATAAGATGTTACCTTTTCGTTGCAAACGCAACATCTCTTAGCGCACATGTATCTAACCCATTGTTCCTTTTATGATTCCTCTTAATGCCGGTATGAGTGATTTAGAAGCTGTACGTTCTGATTGTCAGTTAACAGAAAGTATTCTATGCAGTTGAATGACTTCGTGATCTTAAAACTGGTAAAGTTGAAAACATTTTGCAGGTTGGGAGGAACTATTTATGTTCAGAGTGGAAACAAGAACTAATCACGTTTTCCCAGTTTCTGGAGAGGATCCAGTCTAATGACTGTAGTCCTGCTGGTCCAACATATTTAGCTCAGCATCCATTGTTTGATCAGGCATGCTTAACCTTTTATGAGGGCACCATATGATGGAAATGTAGCATATAATATTGGACTCGTGTTAAAGCTTCTAGTCGTTGACTTGATCTTTGAATGGCAGATAGAAGAGCTACGAAAGGACATACTTATACCTGATTACTGTTTTACTGGTGGCGGGGAGCTCAAATCACTTAATGCTTGGTTTGGTCCTGCTGGTACAGTAACACCATTGCACCACGATCCTCACCATAATATACTTGCTCAGGTACTTCATACTAATTTTCTAATAACTCAATATTATGCGTTGCCAAGGGTTCTTTAACACTTCCAAGTTCCAACCTTCAGTATGAGTGGCCTTCTTGACCTCTGTTGTTTTCGCTTTCAAAATGATTACTTATCTATTTATCTTGTTATTTTGCTTCGGGTGCTGGCATGTTGGTTAGAATTTGTGCTTTTCCTTTACATGCAATAGATACATTTGTTGGCTCACTTTTTCTGCTCTGGCATATCACCAAATTTACATGCGAAACTTCTTTGTGGATATTCCATTCCGGTAATACAACATACAGCATTGTGTTTATTACATAAGTTGAGAAGTTTTGCCTCTTTGTTTCAGGTTGTTGGCAGAAAATATGTAAGGCTTTACCGTGCTACACTATCGGAGGAACTCTACCCATACAATGAATCCATGCTCAAAAATTCCAGCCAGGTATCTATGCTCGTGAACCCTGCATTAGGTTCAAACCACTTCTAGGAAGTTGCTAGTAGTTACTGAAACGTTCTCAATAAGAGAGGACCTCAAACTCTATTGCTATACATGCTTGTTTTCTCTAACTATGGTTTGGTGTACTTGCTATGCTTGTGCATCATCATCTGCATGATATAGTAAAACACCTTGTGTGCTTACCCTGGATATCTGAATGTTGATTTGACATGATTTCATGGTGCATGTCTGGTAGCAGGTTCATATTGTATATTTGTATTATCATCGCGAAGAAATGAGGATAGACTCAAGAACTGTAGAGTAACTTTAAAAATGACATGGTTCTTGCAATCGAGTTGTTAGTTGTGCTCGTCACCTATAATTGTTGGTGCCAAATCCTTAAATTAGTATGCAGATATGTGCACGAGTTTTTTCTCCCTTTTTTATTCGTGGCATATTTAGGCTTCTGTAGATCACTGCCATTTATTTATTTTTTTGTCAAACTATTTGTCGTCGTCATAGCATAAATTTTGTTGAATATTTGCTAGTGGCAATGGAAGAACCAATGGACCGATCTCAGGAATGCCAAACTCTTGAAGTTGATGCATGCTGATTGTTGCCCTTATCCACAAGTAGGATACCAAAAGAGAGATATTATCAATCTGATCTGGTGTCTTGTCCCTGTTACAATAATTTATACCAGTAGATACTCCTCTTGTGGAAACTTCATTTCCAGCACATCCATGTATCCTTTCAGGTTCAAAGCAAACACAAGGCCATTTGAATGAGTTCTTCTATCACAATTCTCTCCATGGACTAATCTACATTTAGCCACTCGACCCTGGATTTCTTCCTCCACTGTGTCTGTCTGAAATTCAACTCTCTCTCTCTCTCTCTTCTCTCTCTCTCTCTCTCTCTCTCTCTCTCTCTCGTGTTTGTATAACCAAACTGGGCCTTGTGTCCCAGTCAATTGATGTGACTATTTTTTTGAAAGGCAAAAAACTTGCAGCTAGTAAGAGTTGAACCATGTTCATTGTAGACTTAGGTAGTTGGTAGAATCGATGTGACTTTGTGACACTAGCATGTGAATGAGAATAGAAGAATCCAACTAGCTTTCAAGCTCCTTAGGTTTTGTGATGCAATTCTATACTCTGGTAGTCTGGTGTCTATGCTAATGGAAGCGGAAGGGTTCAGGGTGTGGTCAGAATTTAATGATGGGGATATTGGTTGTTTAGAGGTGCTCAGGGTTTATTGGGCTTACAAACACAAAGAGGGACTGAATGTTGTATGAGTACATCTATTGGGAACCCTGGTCTAACTGGCCTTTGTGGGTTTCTGATTTCTCATCTTGTTTTTTCGGTTCCTATTCCATTGGTTTCCCAATCAGTTAAATTCTTGGTTTTATGGACTGCATTCTAAGTCGGGCAGAATTTCCTGAGACTGCCTTTTCATAGTTTCCTTTTGTTCTCTAGATGGTAAAAGTTTCAACTAGTGCTCTATTCATATGGTGTCCACACCTTGATTCTCCGATTTTGATTCTGATTTTGATTCCGATTTTGGTTCTTTTTTGGTGGCTTTAAGGTTGATCTGGACAGCATGGATGTGAACAAGTTTCCAAAGGTGCATGACCTTGAATTCATGGACTGCATTTTAGAGGAAGGTGAAATGCTTTATATCCCTCCAAAATGGTGGCATTATGTTCGATCTCTTACAAAAAGTCTTTCTGTCAGCTTTTGGTGGAGTGACTCTGGAAGTTCAGAAGGGTCCTGATTTTTTTGTTAACAATCTTCTTGTTTCTCTCTATTAATGCTTTCATCCCAGCAAAATTTGCTCGACATTTTACATAACAATCTTATACACAGACGGTATGCTATTAGTAAAATTTGCAAGAGTACGTTGAAACGCATATTGACATTTTGGATTTATAATTTTGCTTATTCTATTGGAGGAAGTTTTGACGAACATATGTCTGTATTTTCTCTCTCTCTCTCTCTAGGAAGTAGAAACACTTACCATGCTGCTGTACAGAGCTTTTAGGACATTCATGTTGAGGAAACAAGTTAGCCTGGAAATTCCTACTGTGATTTGCTCTTGCATATATGAATCAAGATTCATCTTATTTGTGGTTAACTACATCACAGTTGCCAAGATTCTAGTTGATCCATCTCCTGGTTAATGTGGAGGTGAGGAAAGGGAATTGAAGTAAAATTTCATGTGTCGTTGTAAAATACGTTGGAATATTCAGAAGTATCAATGCTTACATTTTAGGTCAAAAACTCAAGAAACGTCATGAAATATGACCGTCAGTGTTATAGGATGCCTTGGTTTCTACCTTTCAGAGCTTCAATTTGTACAAAAATCTGGTTTTTTCTGTATTTCATTTTCAGGCATCTCGATGGACAACTTCGATCCTACACAGGTTCTTTAGACCTTTCATTGTGCATAAACATGGTTATGTATAGTTGTGATCTAGGTTAATCAGAGTTCTTAATTATACGCTAACTCCTTCGGTAGCTTTAAGACATTGACTACCCGCTTCTCAGTATCGGAAAGTTTTTTTTTCTTTACTTGTTTAATGTAATGTTCAACAGAAGTTTTTGTTGTATATACATTGTGATGGTTTGCACACTGTACCGTGATATATTGTATATATTGTCTTCGACAGTTTGCACAACAATATGGTTTGATGAGTATATTGCTGGTTTGTTTTGGTGGTGAAGGGCAGTATGGTAGACCAAAGCATAAGTCCATTTTTTAGACCATTGGATCCATCAGCAATTTTGATGGGGGGCCCTACCTCTGCGAAAGTGGGTTGGAGGTTGATTTTTAAGATGGTCAATAAAGTTTGGGGAAAGACAATTTCAAAGAGTATCTTTTTAACGGAGCTTATGTGGATAGTTAATTACGAAGGCGAATCGTGCACGTCTGTCTGTTTCAGCTTTGGATGGTTCGGATTCAAATGAAATTTTTCTAGGGGATACTTAAACTCTTCTCTAAAAAAGTTTTATTTAAATCCGGACAGTCAAAAGTCAGAACAGACGGCCAAGATCGCGCGGCTCCGTGAATAAGAGAATCACGACCCCTCCATGGTCCGTGAATAAGTCAATCTCCAATCTTGACTTGCCGAGCGAAAAACAAGAAAATCTTGACTTCACCTTCCATCAATTTTTATCTACCCAATTTTTATCACCTTTTGGCTAAGTCAAGTGTCTAGTTTCTACAACCAACAACCAACCTGAGTTTGCACAGTTGGCCAGTACACTTTAATGAGGGAGATTATGGTTTTAATCCGTATCAAAAGGAAAGATTGATTATTTGAATGAGGTTATTGTTTAACTATTTGTCCACTTGAGGGGCTATCAAATGGGTATAGTGTGATTGTGGGCTTATATTTCGTTTGACGTAATTCTGATATTTGTATTCTTCTGCCTCTTGTAATTAAATAGAGTATCTGGTCTCTACATTTACCAAAGACTATAATGATTTTACAAGTTTATGTATAGCACAATGCTCCACAAGAAAGAATGATATGGCTATTTGTAAATGTCATCCCAAACTTAACTAAAAGCCCTTCACTTTGGGATCGTCGCGCCTTATTGATAAATTCAATGATATCCCTAGTACTAGTTTTTAAAATTGCCCAATATCATTGACCTTTCGTGGTTTCTAAAATCATACTGACCTCCGAAATTAGACTCATGGGGTTAGATGTTTGAGACTATCAATTCCACATAGAACACGATACGATGTCGTTGCAAAGCTTTATCCAATCCCCGAAGGTACGTACCAGCCGACTTCATTAACCAAATTGAAGAAAACAATATGAAACATAATTACCACCACGAAGGACTGAGCTAAAGTAAGCGCTAGCTTTGCTCGAGCAATGGATACAACGACATGAATGGTTACCAATCTACATTAGCCCAAAGACAAAGGAAAGTACAGAGGGAAAAAAAATTGACTCAGGCCACAGATTTGTACCTGCAAAGAACCTTACACCTAAGGACCCTGTCCTCCACATAAAACCCCGGCATTACCATAATCTTCACCCGGCTCGGACCACGCGATCTTTGTCGATCTACGAAAATATCCTCCATGAAATGAGGATCAAAACTTCTGTTTTCTTCAACCCTGAGGATTCCCAGAGGCGGACCGAACGAGAAGGCAAGCAGATGGAGCAACCAGATGCATTTTGCAGCCACAAAGAATGACTGAAGCAGCTGCTCAGGCCAAGGCCTTGTCCAATTCAGAGTAGTGATGATGCAACTCATTTTCTGATCACAAAACTTGCTGAACTCTTCGCTGTAGTATTTGGTTCCTTTCCTCAGCACTTCATTCCAGCTTAGGTTCCGGAGGGAAACAAACGAAGAGAACTTCGCTTGGCGATCTTGATTCGGGTCTAAGAGCTTGGGGGAACCGTTTTTCTGAAACACAGGGTTTTCGAAATCTTGGTAAAGTGATTGGTTTATGATTGCCTCCAAATGATACAAAACTGCCCTTGAGTACTTTGAATTCAGAGACAGTTTGTAGGGTTGAAGAAGGTAATCTATGTTCTCCATCAAAGTACTATCAGTCTCTCCAATCTGGGAAACCAGGGTTTTGCAAAATTGTTTCACCGATAACCTCGCCTCGGATACCACCTGCAAGAACCCCTCCACCATTGCTTCCTCGCTAACGGGCATCGGGTTTTCCACGTCCCCCTCAAGGGAAACGGGTTTCCCTCTCTTCGGAAGGCTTCCGAGCATCTCCGAAACTTGGGAATCGTCTGTTTTCCGTTGAACTACTGCCTGTCTCAAAGCCTTTTTCAGTTCTTCGCAATATGTTTCCAGGTACTCCAACTTCCCTTTGAGCTCTCCCAGTGAAGATTTCATCTCTCCAACTTCCACCAGGGCTTTATCTCGGCTCTCCTTCGCTTCCATAAGCTCTCTCTTCAACATCTCAATCGACATTGCTCCCATAACGTGGGAAACCTCCTCGGATTCCGTCCTGTTTGGTGAAGAACTCACGTTCTTGTGCTTTTTCTTGATCCTCGGAAACAACCAGGAAAGACTCAGCCCGCGGCTCTTTGGCTGCGAATGGAGAGAAGAATGCGAATCCGTCAGCGGAACCACGATATTGGAATTCTTGCTGTTGTTCCTGGTGGGATTTTCAGTTTCACTACTTATAACTGCAGGATTACACTTATTGCAGGAGGAAACAGATTTGAGATCACCCATGCTTTTCCTCCTGCTTGGCTTGTGGAAATCGTTTCCGGGCGATTTCCTAAGCAGGAAAGTGGTCTTAGTACTACTGGTGACAGATTTTTGGTCTTCAGCTGGACAGACATGGGAGTCTGGTTTGAGTAATTCAGAGGGGAGGATTCCTTTCCTTGAAGATGCATTTGCAATGTTTTTGTAATCTGGTATCATCATGGTTTCATTTCCATTTCCTGATCCCCCTAGACCATACTCTTCCCAAAAGTCTGATACACTACTTTGATTGTCTAAATATTGCATTTGCTGATACCCTGGTAATGGTTCTTCTTCATAACTCTGTTTTCAAAAAATAAATTCTTGTCAGTGAACTCAAACAAAATAAGAGAATCCCTCACATGGTTGCAATTTTATATATCCTTCCTGTTCAGTTATCAAAAATGTTGTGTGAGAAATGTATTCTCAAGAAAAGTGGAGTGAAGCGACGTGAATCGAAAGAAAAGAAAATTTATTTTCATGCGTGCTCTCTTGATAAAGAATTTTGCAAAAAAACTTGAAATTCTTTCGTTTTATAACTAGCATGATGTATTTTGCAGGAAAGTGTTATTTAATGAGAAAATTGAAGATTGTGGGCCCCACAATTTTCTCGATAATTGAACACAAAAAAATTGTAAGACAGTTGATTTTCTCATCCTTCCGTGTGACTGGACGAGACCTAAAAAATGTGAAGGATAAGGAACACAATAATTGTTGAAAATGAGGAAAATTGAAGTGTGAGTACAGCTTGGTCAATGGCTTTGCCTTGGAACCTTACCATGCAAGCAAGCAATGTGTACTAAGGACAAACGTTTTGAGTAAGGTGGGGGTAAGGAATCTCTCCTGTGACTTTTAATCAAGTAAAAAGTGTTTTTTGAAAGAAGAAAATATGAAAATAAATTTCCAAGCTTAAATTTAATTAGAGTCTTGAGACTCTGATCGGTAAATGAAATACATAATCTAGCAAAAGTTAAGGCAGAGTTCAAAAGACTTTTATTTTTGGAGGTTTTGTAAGGGGATTTATGGAGTTAAAGAAAAGGACCACCTAAAAACATAAGAAATATTCTCTCCAAAATTTTGTAAAGGGATTTAGGCAGAATTCACAAGGCTATGGTTAGGATTATTTCTGTCTATTTAAATTTTGATTTATTTTGTTTAGTTATAGAATTCCTGTTGAAGAGAATTTGTTCTATGATCAAATTTGAATAATATCGTACATGAGTCATCGTGCAATGCATGCAATTATTTAATAGACAGAAGAATCATTTTCGTGTACTAATTTTTTATTATATTTTTGGTACTTGTTAAAATCCCCAATTCTAGACCAGAGGGGGACACCAAAGGCCTCTCTGCCCTTCCATCCTTTGGATAGATAGATGGAGAGGGAGGGCAGAGCTTTTTGGAGTGCTAGAAATAAAGAAAATTGGCAAAGAAAAGACCTTTATAGTGTACATAAACTGTCCAGATTCACTGTGCAGTGCATCTGAGCCATTCATGTACACTTTAAGGGTTTTTTATTTTCCTATTTTCTTTGCACTTAGCATTTCTCTTTCGGCTTTTTTATTTTGTCAAAAACAATGGTTGGGAATGAATATGTTAAAAAAAAAAATGAATATCTTCTTCTTCTTCTTTTATCAAAAAAGGATGAATATGTTATTCTAAAAAATTAATAAAAAATAAGAAAGAAAAACACTAGTAATAAATAAGTTCAGCCAAACCCTTAAAAATTGGAGTAGGTAGTTTTTCCTACCATCTCCTTATTTTCATGATCAAATTATTCCTCCCAGTTCAAACACAGCTTAAAGAAACCTTAAAAGTCTAAAACAAAACCATAAATGACAGAATGAAAGGCAGCAATGGTCATGATTGCTACCAGAAATGGGAAACACATAATAATTGCAATAAATGACTAAAGAAAGCTTCACTTCAATCAACATCCAAAACCCATAAACAGAATTCCAAGAAAATCACAACAATAAAAAATTGCAAAAAGAATTGAAAAAAGTGGTAGGAAAGAAGAGAGAACTCACTGGTGTAAAAACAGGGTAATCATGGGCAGAGAACTGAGGAGTATGGTGTTGTGGAACAGGGGAAGGAGATGGGTATCTGAAATTCGAAGGACTGCTCCCTCGAACCAGAGAAGCGTGGATGGCTCTGAGCTCCACTGCTTTTGCAATGGCGGCTTGAATTTCCTCTCTCCTGATTTCAGTTGTGGCGCTTGCAGTGTTGTTTTGAAGGATTTGAGCCATGAAAAAAAAAAAACAGGGGAAAAAACGGAGGACAGAACAGAGTACAAGATAATATGAGAGAAATACGGTGCAATCTGTACGTACTGAGACAGGGATAAGAACAAAGAGGGTGAGCAACTGGGTATTGAAATTGAACGGTTGGATTTGATTTGCAGAGAAGAAGGAGATGAAGATGATGGGATGATATCCAGTTGAGGGTTGTGTACAGCCAGAGAAAATAATGTGAGGAGAGAGAGAGAGGGGTTGGAGGTATGTGAAAAACCCAAATCCAATTGAAGTTTTTGTCTTTGTTGTACCAGTGAGAGCGCATGTGAAGCAGAGGGGGGAGGGATGCAGTGGTTTTTCCTACAGGGTAGGCATGGGTAGATCAGGTGTGAATTTACAAAAGTACCCATGATTTCCTGAAATAAGCATATGCAGATAGCCCATTTTCACATGATAGGTTTTGGTACTATCATTTCTTGTTTATATTTGTAAAGAATTCGTTCTACAAATAATACTTCCTTCGACCCAATTTGCTTGTTCCTTTTGGGGAAACGAGTTTTTATGGGTAGAATGATATATGAGAAATATAATTGGTATTGATTTTCTTAATTTGCCCATACTTTATACTTAGACATGTCACGAAATGGTGAAAAAGTAATGTTGCACAACTTTTTATATTTACTTTTCAAAAAAGACATTAATTTTGGAATATCTATAAAAGGAAAGAACGGCCAGGAAATTGGGACTTTGGGAGTTTCATTCTTAAGTAAGGCATATACGGAGTATCATTTAGAAATACCTACAATTATAAGGAAACTCAAACTCAAGATTTATCAAAACTCCACACTGTTTACATCCTAAAAAGTGCCGCCCAATGAAAAAATTCCACATAGCACCGAATGGCATGGTGACCATACGGAACCTGTCCTAGTCGAGTACCAATCACAGAGGATTGCGGTAATTAAGGGAGACACTGTTTTGATGACAAACGGTGTCGTTTTAGAATTAATCGGTGTCGTTTGAGTAATAATTAAACGGTGGTTTAGGAAGTTGTTGGATTTAACCGTTGATTAAAACCTTACGATCATCTAACGGCGCCCTCACTGCCCTGTTTTATGACTGAAATCAGATGCAATTGCAGGGAATCATTTGGAAGGTCAGACGTGTTGCATTAATCCACGTTGCTTGGAAATAGGAACCACGATCCAGGAAGTGGCCATGAACACCACGATCGAAGCAAGCAGGGGAAGAAGGAATTCTGGAAATATCAGCGTAACCGTTCGAAGGCCCCCTCAACCGTTTCATGTGGCCAAACGTGGGTATCAATCGAAGACGTGGAGATCAAAGGCAGACCCAATGTCTATAAATAAAGAAGTGAAGTGAAGAGAGAAGCCCCCACAAAAAATTCATATCATCTGACAACTCATACAAAATGATTGCTCAGAGATCTATCTTAGATTAGTTTAGTTTAAAGTAGGATCTTTTTGTAAGTTGAAGGCTTATTTGCATGTAAGATTGCTTTCGATTAAATTCAAGTTTTCTTATTTTCTTGTAAGTTCTTTTCTTACCAAAGAATAGTCGTTTGTAAGTCCACTTTTGATTAAATTCAGTGTGCTTATTTTACTGTATTATTCTTAGAAGAATCTTAAGAGTGTTTGCATACAAACTTACCTTTGATTAAATTCAGGTCTGTTTGTGTTCAATCATCTTTTCTGGTTCGAAGCGCGTCAATCTTTTATTTGGTTGATACCTTAAGGAAAAATCCTCTTAGTTGAGGTAATCGAACGGATAACACAATTGCCTGATTGAGATTAGTTGTTTCAAATCAATTTGAAAAGAGTAATTTCATCTGTGAAGTTATTTCTTTTCTGGCACGCCCGCACACAATCATTTGCCATTTGATTGAGCTAATTCAGCCCAAACAATTTTTGGCACGCCCGGTGGGACCCGAAGGTGTCAAAATGCCAAGGCTTCGAAAGCAAATAGGAACACCCATTGGTGATCTAGCGCCAGAAGAACAGGCTGTGCCAGAGCAGGCACCAGAACTAGGAACACCTTCAAATCCTGTTTTTCCTCAATTGGCTTCAGAACTCGAAGAGCCTCTTTATGAAGAGCCCTCTTACGAAGCACCTCCTGAGGAAGTACCTCCAAGCTTCCAAAGAGGACAAGCCAGTGGCAAAGACCACGACAGAGAGGAAGTGTTTAGAGAAATGATGATGGCTTTTCGAGAAATGGCTCAAACCCAGAGAGCCATGATCAAAAGCATGAGAAATAGGTTGCCCAACTTAGAGGTAGCAAGAAATAGCCCAGGAGATAATGGGCTAAATAATCATGCCAACTCAAGCACTCACCAAAGTCCCTTCGAAGGAAGACTTGGAGAGGATGTTGGTAGAAGTAGGATGAAATCTAGAACAGGTAAGGAAAAGATGTATCCAGATGAAATACCACAATCTTGGTATGAGCCTGTGAGACCTACAGAACCTGTCCTAGAGATTCCAAGGCAACCTCGTGGTGTTACCATAGGGGTTCGACGGGACACTAGAGAAAGACAGAGTATGAATCCTCTCTTCGAACCCACATTTGGGGGATTGGAGGATGATTCAGAACCAGAATTGGTTCATAAACCTGAGAGAAGGGGTGAAAACCCACAACACCCTCGACAAAAGCTCCCAACTACCAAGAATCCTCTCATGACAGCTTATGGAGTCCATAGGTCTGCTCGAGCAAATGAAGCATTTGATGAAATGCGACCTACACTGTATGGAAGGATTCCTAGGGAGAAACAAGAGAAGTTAAACACGGCAAGGGGAGTTTATGAGGAAGGTTTCATAGGACCAGAGCCTCCTGTTGAAAATCAGGAGCAAAACTTCCTAATAGGCAATCCAAAACTACGAGACCAAGTCATGGGTCTCATCCAAGAAGTTTGTGGACCTCAAACTCGGGGGGTACAACCTCAAATTTATCGAAAACCCTATCCAGAATGGATAGACACGACCTTCCAAATCCCTAGAGAGTTTAAAATCCCAGATTTTACTCTGTTCTATGGGGATGGGAGACAGTCTTCTATAGAGCATATAGCAAGGTTTTCTGCCCAGTGTAAGAATTTAGCTCAAAATGGCTTCATAAAGTTGAAGTTATTCCCAAATTCTTTGTCCGGGCCAGCTTTTGCATGGTATACTAACCTGCCGCCAGAATCAATAACTGATTGGTTTCAGATGGAAGAGGCATTCCATGCACAGTTTTTCAATGCTGAGCCTGAAGTCTCTATGGCAGACTTAGCAAGGCTGAAGCAGAAACCAGATGAGAAAGTAGTGGATTTCATATCTAGGTTCAAAAGAGCGAAAACCAAATGCAAACTTCGCCTGCCAGAGGCAGAGTTTGTAAGATTAGCACAAGATGGTTTAGAAAGAGAGCTTCGAAAGAGGTTTGATTCTACAGAGTTTAGAGACTTTGCAGATCTAACCTATAAAGTGGCTAGATATGAATCACTGCTAGAAGAGGATATGGATAGACATAATTCCTCTTACCCTACGTATTATAGGGACCCCAATTATGAGATAGATGCTGCAGAAATTATAGAGCATGACCCTTGTGTTTGCGAGCCTTTGATTCAAAAGAATGTATCTCTAGGACAGAAATTCAAACAAAAGGAGGTTACTAAAGTATACTCTTTTGATATATCAAAGGCTGATGAGATTTTTGATTTCCTGTTAAGAAAGAAAATCATCAAGCTGCCTTCGAATGTGAAACTTCCCACAGCAGAGGAAAAGAATGGGAAGACTTATTGCAAATGGCATGACTCTTGGTCCCATTCAACTAAGTCTTGTAATGTTTTTCGTGACAGGATTCAAGAACAAATCAAGAAGGGAAGGATCAAATTTCCAGAAAAGACTATGGGAATTGACACAACGCCTTTTCCAAAAGTAGAAGAAGTCAACACCAATGTGCCTTCCTCACTGGCTCGAACTGTCAAGAAGTATTGGCAGGATAAAGAGGCACCAGTGAACATGAATACTGTTCAATATGGAAGAGGCAGGCCACATGCTTGCTATCCTCGAGGCATGGGAATGAGGCCAACTCCCTATAAACGAACCAGTGATGGGTTGGTTTCACAGAGGTACTCAGGTAATAATCATTTGCCCATGTTGGAAGCTTCATTTTTGGAATGCCTGTGTGTAGGTTGTAGGGCCAACTATCTGGTTTTTAAGGACTTGGATAGGAAGGGCGTGAGTTTCTTCCCTAAGGAGATGGGAATGAAGAGATTGGCCCCAGTGCAAGCAAGGCTAAGTGACAGTAAGCCTTGGTTGGCACCAAAGAGGGATGTGCCCACTAGCCCTGTCCCGGCCATCCACAGAAGGGAGTTGCCACCTTCGAAGAAGGCCAACATTGGTCAGACAGCTGAGGCGCTAAGAGAGGCCTAGCAAGAAGATTTCACTCTGGTGAAAGGGGTTCCTGATTGGTTTCTCAAGCAAGTCAAGCCTGATTTGTTCCAAGGGTACAAAGGCTCCAACAGGAATGAGAATAGAACTTTCAAGCCACCAGTCTCGAACTCTGGAAACTGGGTGTTGATCAGGGATCCTAAGTCCCAAATACCCCAGATGGTTCCATTGCTTTCAAGAACTCAGAAGAGGAAGCTCCAAAGAAAATACACGCTTTTCCAATCAGGAGAATCCTCGACGGGGGAAGAATCGGGCAGGGGAGTGATAAGCACCCAATAATGCATATTCTTGTTGCTTAAGTCCTCTAGCATGTTGTATTTGTACATATTTATTGTCGTTTTCATGCGATGTTGCACGTAAGGTGTGTTTTGAGTAGTTTCAGGTAAAACGTGCAAATAAGGCGCGTTTGAACGCCAAGGAATACTCCGGAAGCTTCTAAGTACCCGAAGACCCTGTCGGCCCCCTAAAATCTGTCTAAGTATGGAAAAATGACTTTCTGAAAAAGTTTTGATTTTCGAGATAAAAAATGGCGGTAATTGATCCTTGAATTTTTCTAAGAGTAACTACAAAGTTACAAGGTTTAATTTGAAGAGTAAGGTCATGTTTTGAGTCATTTTCTCTTGAGAATAATGTGCAGTTTTCCGTTTTGTACTAAAAGTGGGGGGTTGACATTTTGATTTAAATAGAATCTTGAAATTCTGGCAATGCCATTGTTTCCAAATGGGGGGTACTTTCTTATTTTCATTAAATAAATTAAAGTAAAGGAAAGGTAAAAGAAAGGTTTAAAATGTAGCCTTTACTTAACTTTAGAGAATGAAAATAAGTGCTGAGAAGCTGAATAGTTGTTGGAAGCTGTTTGCCGAAGCTGAAGCCTGAGCCTGAAACCTGCAGTTTTGAAGAATGTTATCGATAACATTCCAATTATTATCGATAACATTGGTCCCATTTTGGTCCAGAAGTAGTCCAGAAGTAAGGGTATCGATAACATTTGTTTTGAGTTATCGATAACTCTTTTCTCCGGGGAAGAAGTTGAATGAAGTTATCGATACCCTTTTTTGTAGGTATCGATAACATTGGTCTCCAGCAGATATTTTTACTGCTTTTTGGACTTTCCATTTATGGAATACTTGCCACTTTTGGCAAGTTCAGGGATATTTTGTAGAGAGAAAAGGCTGAGTTGTATAAATACTCCCCTCTCTCTCTCTTAGCATATATCCACTTTATGTCCTAGCTTTAGTTCTCTCTCTAGGAGAGATTTCCTTTGTTGTTCTTAGATTCAAGCTTCAATACTTGTAAGTTTAATTCCTAGTTTGTTAAATTCTCGTTTACTAATGTTGTAGCTATTAGTTGGATCTTCGTATAAATCAAGTTTATTTCCGTTTTCATCGGTTAATCATGTTTTCTTCCTTAAGCAAGCTTTCTAGTCTTTTCATTATGTGTGAGTAGTTGTATAGGCTCGGCCATGGGGTGATTAACACCACATGACTTAAGTTTATCTTGCCTTTCTCAACTCGAGACTTGAGGTTTGGTTTGGAAATGTGCGTGGTTCGCCTTTTATGTAACAAAACTTATCGATGTTAATCTCCGGTGATCATGTGCTCGCTCACATGGTTCCGTGAGCGATGTCTCGGTTTGTGTTTGCCAAAAGAACCAAAGAACTTGCTCGCTTTCCAAACTATGCTTCTAGTTCTTGACCTTGATATTTGGTTTGAATTCAAGTCTTGGCGTTGTTAATCTCCGGTGATCATGTGCTAGCTCACATGGTTCTGAGAGCGATGTCACGCCTCGTGTTTAGCTTGTTATTCAAACTCTATATCAAGTCTAATCATTTTCACCGCTAAACCTTCCGGTTGATAGCCTAAGCCGTGCGATTCAACCGTGTTTTCATTGAGAAAGGTTGGATGGCCTAAGTTATGGGTGTTAGGAGCTTCTAGGCCTTGCCGCTTGTTTAATCTATTAAAAACTTATTTTCTAGTCTTTTCATAAGAGTATTTCTTACCTTACAAAGGAAAACTAAAAGTTGGCCGTCTAAACGCCGGAAAACCTTACATCTACAATCCGAACAAGCTATATTCGAGCTCCCTGTGGATCGACTCGGACTTTCTCACTATACTATGCAAATCTTTAGTTGTAGTCCGGTAAATAAATAATTGAATTTGACGGCCGTTTGGTAAACTTCAACGACTACCGAAAGGGTTGCAATCAGGGAGCAAGGCCTAATCCACGGTTCGACAGGGTTAAGAGGGACCCAGAAGAGTTTCGAGCCCAGTATCATGAGAGGGAGACTTTGAAGAAAGTAGCCTCTGCCATGCTCGAAGAAGATCTTGATCCACCTTCTCCCAATTCATTGGCTAGTTACCAGTCCGGGTTACTCGAAGCCATGTTGGTAGAACAAGAAGGAATCGAAGGGAGCTCCTCACCCATGGAGCTATCAACACAAGAGGTTGAGAGCAAGGAACTTAAGGAAACTGAGGCACCTAAACCCGCCAAAGAAAGGGCAACAATCCAATTCGGGGGGCAGCCAGAAGTGCAGGTGAATATGGTGTATCCATGCTCTATGGATTTCTTCAAGAATGGCCAGGCAATGAAAGGCCAAGGTGATGCTTGGTCGAACTTGGATAAGCCAATCGACTTCGAAGGAACGCTGAGTGATGAAGAATTGAACATCATATGCAACAACTGCGACTTGGAAGAGGTGGCTCAGATTGAGATGGACGAGAACCTGGTATGTGAAATAGAGTAGAATCAAGAGAGTTTGGAGGTAAGCTCAAAAGAAAGTGCTTGTTTTGTCCCGAAGTCCATGTCTGACGTCGAATATCCCTTGGTAATAGATTTAAATTATGTGGAAATTTCATATCCATTTAAATTACCTACTAATGCAATGAGACAACATTTACGTCCACTATATATTACTGCATATTTCGATGGAGTCCCACTTAACAGAATCCTAGTGGACAATGGAGCTGCAGTGAACATTTTGCCTTTCCAAACCTTGAAAAAGCTAGGAAAAGGAAAAGCAAAATTGATCCCAACTAGCACATCCATTGCAGGATTTACTGGGGAAAGTCAACATGCCAGGGGAATCATCTCCATTAGATTGGCAGTAGGAGGCATAGAGACTGATACTGCCTTCTTTGTAGTTGACACATATGCTAAATATAATGCTTTATTGGGAAGAGACTGGATTCATGTTAATGGATGTATCCCTTCTTCCATGCATCAGGAATTAATGATTGTTAAGTATGACAAAGGCAAATAAGTGGGTGTTGAAGGAGTCAAAGCTGATCCACATCCATTTAGTGCCACAGCAAATTTTGCTGAAGCTGAAATGTACAAATCAGATGTAGTTCCTTTGAGTGAATTACTGCAAGCAGCCACTTACCCAACCAACGAGATGGAACTGGGAGAATTGGCAGAGCTGAAATCGAAGCTAAAGCAAACTGTTGATTATGAATCAGACACCCCAAAGGATGATGCTGCTTGGATGTAAGTCCAAGGAAGAGGCAGAAGAAGAAGCCAACTCTTTGGCTTTGGTGAGGTATGTTGCTTTGGGGATCGAGCAGAAGATTCAAGAAGATAACATATGGGAAGATGTTATGCAGGATGGTAAGCCTCATGAGGAGGAAACCCAGATTGTTTCTCCAGAGCAGGTTGAAGCACAAGACCTTCTGGAGGAAGTAAAATTCGGGGACGAGCAAAACCCCAACCCTGTGTTCATTAACAAACAGCTTGAACCAGAGGTGAAAGCTGGGTTAATAGCACTATTGAAAGCGAACAAATATTGCTTTGTATGGAGTTACAAGGAACTGCCTGGATTAGACAGGGAATTGGTGGAGCATAGATTGCCTATCAAGCCACAATTTAAACCTGTAAAGCAGCCAACCAGGAAGATGAGTCCAGAAACTATTGCAGGTGTTAAAAAGGAGATGCAGAGGCTTCTGGATGCAGGTTTTATTAGAACAGCCAGGTATGTCGAATGGCTATCCAATGTGGTTCCAGTCCCTAAAAAGAATGGGACTATCAGGATCTGTGTTGACTTTCGAAACCTAAATACTGCAACTCCTAAAGATGAATATCCAATGCCTAATGTGGATACACTTGTGGACGGTTCAGCTGGACACAAGATATTATCCATATTGGATGGGCATTCAGGGTATAATCAAATTTGTATTGCAAAGGAAGATGTGCATAAAACAGCATTTGCTTGCCCTGGTAATATTGGCATTTTTGAATGGGTCAAAATGCCATTTGGACTAAAAAATGCTGGAGCCACCTACCAGAGGGCTATGAATGCCATTTTTCATAATTTGGTTGGAGGTTTTCTTGAATGTTACATAGATGATATCATTGTGAAGTCAAATTCTGATGAGGGTCATTTGAAACATTTAGAGAAGGCATTTCAACAAATGAAGCATTATCAGTTAAAGTTGAATCCAGAAAAGTGTGCTTTTGGAGTGTCAGCTGGAAAATTTCTGGGATATTTAGTCCATAACAAAGGAATACAAGTTGACAAGAACAAAGCAAAGGCTATTATTGAAGCCAAACCACCTTCTACGAAGATGGAGTTGCAAAGGTTTCTTGGTCAATTAAATTTCCTTCGAAGGTTTATATCTAACACTGCAGGGAAGACTAAGATTTTCTCTTCTTTGTTGAAATTGAAGGAAGGGGAAGAATTCAAGTGGTCCAGAGAGCATGATGAGGCCTTCGAAGCCATCAAGGGCTATCTAGCCAACCCTCCTGTTTTGGCACCTCCCATCAAAGGAAAGCCAGTAAAGTTTACTTAGCTGCAATGCACGACTCAATAGGAGTACTGTTGGCTCAAGACAATGAAGATGGCAAGGAAAGAGCAGTTTATTATCTTAGTAGGTTCCTAAACTCCTGTGAATGCAAGTATGCTGCAGTAGAGAAATTGTGTTTAGCTTTGTTTTATGCTTCCAAGAAACTCAGACATTATATGTTGCCTAGAGTAACTTATGTTATTTCTCAAACTGATGTAATTAAGCACATGCTTTCTAAGCCAGTGCTTAGTGGGAAGATTGGGAAATGGATAGTATCTTTAATTGAGTTTTGTCTTGAATATGTACCGCAAAAATCAGTAAAAGGCCAGGCATTGGCCAACTTTCTGGCTGATCATCCAAATGAGTTTGAGACACCAAGAGCGTTGGAAGCCACTGTGGTTGAGATCAAGCCATGGAAATTATGGTTCGATGGGTCAAGAACAGCTCAAATGGCTGGAGTAGGCATAGTTATTGAATCTCCCCAAGGGTTGAAAACCAAATATGGTTTTCGACTGAATGAGGGACAATGTTCCAATAATCAGGCAGAGTATGAAGCGTTGATCATAGGATTAGAAATTTTGCTTAACTTAAAGGTGAGTGTTACTGAAATCTTTGGAGATTCTCAGTTAGTGGTGAATCAGTTGAATGGACAGTTTAAATGCACTAGTCCAGCGTTGATAATTTATTATCAACAGGCCAAGAGGTTGATAGATCAGTTCTATATGCTCACTTTAACTTATGTTCCCAGATTCTTTAATAAAGAAGCTGATGAAATAGCCCAAAGGGCATCTGGTTTCAGAGTTCTAGCAGAAAATGAAAAGGAATTTTGTCAATTAACTTTGAGAAAATCTCTGCCCATGTTACAAAGTAGAATAACTGGTTTCGAAGTATTGGAAATTAATGCACCCACTAGTCAAAATGTTGATTGGAGGCAAGCATTGATTGAATATTTAACCAAACCAGACAGTGTTGCAGACAAGGCAACCAGATTGAAAGCAATAAACTACATAATGTACAACAATGAGCTATTCAAGAGAGGGATGGACGGCCTTCTGTTGAAATGCTTAAATAAGGTAAGTGCTTTTAAGGTAATGGCTGAAGTGCATGAAGGGATTTGTGGAGCACATCAAGCTGGCATAAAAATGAGATGGTTGATAAGGAGGTATGGTTATTATTGGCCTACCATCCTTAAAGATTGTATAGATTATGCAAAAGGGTGTCAAGCCTGTCAAAAAACAGGTCCACTCAAGCGTTTGCCAGTCACAGATTTACAATATGTGATAAAACCATGGCCTTTCAGGGGTTGGGCCATGGACATGATTGGGATGATTTATCCTCCTTCATTGGAAAAGCATAAGTTTATCTTAGTGGCTACTGATTATTTCACAAAATGGGTGGAAGCACAAGTTTATCAGGAGGTAAAACAAACCCATGTTATTGATTTCATAAAAGGAATCATATACAGGTTTGGAAGCCCTCAAACGATAACAGTGGATAATGGTTCCATATTCGAAGGGAAGCTGGTAAAGAATTTTGCTAGTAACCATGGAATTTCATTAATATATACCAGCACTTATTATGCTCAGTCAAATGGTCAAGCAGAATCAACCAACAAGATTATTAAGAGGGGGATTCAAAGAATGGTGGATCAGAACCCAGAGGTTTGGCATGAGTTGTTACTTGACACTTTGTGGGCATATAGAAATACAAAGAGGACTAGCACGGGTACTACTCCATTTGCCTTAACTTATGGACATGATGCTGTGTTGCCTATGGAGATTACTGTAAGATCTCAAAGAGTAGCATGTCAAAATAATTTGGATACAGGGTCTTATCATCAAGCCATGCACATGGAGTTAGAAGGCATTGATGAAGCCAGAATAAAGGCTTTAAATCAAATCATGTTGCAAAAGGCAAGAGTAGCAAGGAGTTATAATAAGAGAGTCGCCCTTCGATGCTTTGATGAAGGAGACCTTGTATGGAAGGTTATCCTTCCTATCAGGGATAGGAGGGTAAAAAGGGATGGATTAGGAAAATGGGCGCCAACATGGGAAGGGCCTTTTCAAATCCATAGAGTGTTGAGAGGAGGAGCCTATCATTTGAGAAATCTGGATGGTTATGTTCATCGAAGGAAAATCAATGGAAGGCATCTCAAAGCCTATATTCCATCTATATGGGAATCCTTTCATAAAAGATAAGCTTTCGAAAGAAGGTTTCTGAGGTTTTCGATGGGATTTAGTTATTTTTAAGCTAAAACCAAAGCGAATCCCGAATTCGAAGCATTGGTTGTATAGCGGTATGATTTCAATTGGTTTTGACATTCAGGAGTTCTTTTCTTTGAAGTTCTTATATGATTACATTTCAGCCAATGTGTCATATTAGCATTCGAAGTTATGAAAGAGTCAAGCATTGCCAACCAAATTTTCATTATATATATGGAGCAACTAAACAAAAGAAAACCCAAATGGGTTGAAACAGACCCAAGTGGGTCTGAGCAAAATAAACGCAAACAGATCCAAGGGATCTGAACAAAAAAAAACCCCCCCCTCCGGCCTAAACAAGCAAAAATGAAGATCATATTTGATCCTCACAGTCCCAAGGGAGAATCTTTAAGAAGATTTTCCCTCCGGCGGACTTTTTGCTTCGTGAGCCGAAAGGACGGATGAGAGATCATCCCAGGTCCTAGCCAAGCAGAGACGTGAAGCCGTCTCCACGCACACCAGCTGGTTTCGAAGCTGTTCGACTTCGCTTCGAAGAGCCTGGAACTCTGTTTGGACCTCTTTTTTGAGCTCTGTAATCATGTCAACTAGCTTCGCTATTTCAGTTGCAAGGTCGACGGAAAGTGTGGGTTGATCAATATCCATGATTGAATATGTAGAGTTGGAGAGAGTGAAAGGGAGAATACTCCGTCCTATTAACGCATGGGTTTATTTATACTTAAACGAGTACAGGGAGTCCACTTCAGTGATTATGGGCATTGATGAGTGGAAATACGTAAGGCTCAGAAGACGAAGGGTCTGAGAGCGTTTGGACGGCATGCCTTCTGATAATTAATGAATTGCAACTCACAAGGAGACGGCTGGAATGCCTCGGGAAATAAATGAGTTGGATAAATTAATTTAGACCGCGTGTGGTTGGTTTTCGAAGAGCTAGCGTGTTTCAGCGTTGTCAACATTTGTTTATTATTTATTCGAGGGCTTCGAAGGAGAAGCCTAGTCGGGATTAAATAATACAAAAGTGCTTGTGAGGAAAATTTTTTGTTTCTGTGATTTTCTTCATGCTTGTTACGTCCACATTAGTATTTCAAAAGCAGAATGAAAACAGTAACGAAAGGCTGAACTACCAGTTCATTGGTCAAAGCCAATGTTGAAAGCATAAATACGAATAAGCAGTTTTCATTTCATCAACTCGGAAGGTTACAAGCGGATTACATTAAGAAACCTATCTAAGGATCCATTACATTTGCATAAAGGATTACATTGAGAAACCTATCTAGGGTCTATTAGTATCTCGAAGCTAGGTCCCTAGGGATCAAAGCTGAGTCTCTAGGGATAATCCAACTGAGATACAAAGACTAGGACCAAGCTTCATTGAGACTTGGTCCAAAATCCTTACCAGTTATTGGTAGGGAGTTAGAGCTCCTAGCACCATAGTAGGAAGCTCATAGCTCCATAAGTAGGTAGGTGGGCTTCGAAGACCATTATTGATTAGATTCTTTGGTCTTCGAAGCGACCGCTGGATACAGCCACATCGTGAGCACTGATGTGGCTATACCCAGAGGCCTTAGGGTTTAAGGGAAATCTCGTGAGAAATGATGGGGCTATGTTGGAAGCTTTTCTTCGAAAACAGAGGAGGCTTCATGATGGGTTTCTTTGGGGCCCTAACTGAGAAACGTGGTTTGGAAGTTGCTGAAAGAAGAAAAGCGAGGGAAGAAAACGTTTGTGAGTTTTCTTTTTTCCAAAGCCTCTATTTATACTAGTAAGTTTGAGAATATTCATTTATGGCTCTTTAAGAGACGGTAGGTGGAGCGCTGGCACAGTAATCTTCCTGAGTTATGGAAAGTGGAAAACAGTGTTTGGTTTAATGACGGGTGTACTTGCCCAGGAGAATCGAATAACTAATGAAAGAATAAAGTACAAACTGTGTAAAGTTACAGAAAAGGACTAGTTACATTACAAATGCTAGTTAGTAGTCCTCGAAGAGAACTAAAGTTAGCATCCAAAAGGGACGTATGAGCTGCTCTTCTCCTCTGTTCCTCTCGAAGGGAAGGAATAAGTCGTGGGAGCATTGACTCATCCCTTAGTGCTTCACTCTCAAGTTCTGGGAAGCCCCGTGAAACTTCAGCCCTCTCTTCCCTGACTTTCTCAATTTCTTCTCGTAACCGCTGCATCTTCTTGTCAAGCTCTGAAAGTTTATCCTTTCGAGCCTGATATAGAGACAGGCGAGAAGCGGTCTCGAGTGCTTTGGCTTCTAACTTGTTGACCTTCTTGAGGGTTGGGCCAATGCTCTCGGATAAGAAGTGATTGTGAGCAATCAATTCACTGAACTGCTTGATGTGTTCTTGGAGAGTGGAATTGATTGACGAGGGAAGGCCCTGGGAGAGAAGTAAAGCTTGATGGCACACCTCAAAATGATAGGCTAAACCATGTTCGATCAGAGTAGGAAGTCCTAGTTGATTTAGAGTCTTCAGAAGACTCTTTAATATCAGAACCTCTTCCTTCGAAAGAACATGTTTAATCCTAAAGGAGGGCAAGAGAAGAGGTGTGGACGGGCTCAAGAGTTGCTGAAGGCTTTCCAAGGGATTCGAAGAGATAAGAGGAGTGGGAGTAGCTATTTTATTGCAAAATTCCTCCAATTGACTCTTAAAGAAGGATATGTCAAAAACCACTAAGGGCAAGTCAATTGGAGAAAAGAAAGATGTGGGATGGTCTCTGGGAAGAAGAGCCATGCCTGTTGCCTGCATAAGGTTTATAAGTTAAAGTTAAGTTGAATGAAAAACAGGAAATGAAAGTTATGACTAATTGTCAAGAGTACCTGATCAGAGGAAGAGGCTGAACTGGAGCCTTGGTCCTCAGCACTTCTAAGAGTATGGCTCTTCGAAGCCAAAGTAGGGTCCATCCTTAGAGGTCCCTCCCCTGAAACCGATAAGGGAGAGAAGGGGAAGTCTCTCTGGAGGATAGGAAGTGGCCCCAAAGCCTTCGAAGGAGCCAAACTGGTCAGTACCTGTGCAAAGGTTGGCTCGGTAAGGAATGACTGCAAAGTATGCATGTCAGTGTCCTTTTCACCAAAATCTTCCTGTGTAGAAAGAGTGTGAACAGAGGATGCCTGCAAAATCAAAGGTGAGTTGGAATGAATCCTTTCACAGTTCGAAAGGTGAGTATTCAGAAGAAACCTTATGGGAGGCAACTTCTGACTTTTGGATTGAGGGCTCTATCACTTCTTGCTGAGGGCAGGGGACAAGAGCTAGGTCCAAAGCCTCAACAAGGGATTCAACTTGAGCCTACAAGGAAGTGAACGGTGAATCACGAGAACAAGAGACACATGAGAATATGTGCAGTATAAATTGGCTTACCTCTTCTGGGGAGGAAGGCTTCTTTGGAGAAACAGGCCTCTTGGGAGGAGTTGTCTTCCTCACACGGGGGAGGGTCTCCTTCACTTGTCTTGTTCCACCTGGTTCGAACTCAAGAGTCAGAATTACAGCAAAGTCCTCTTATTCCTAAGGGAATACTGAATCATAAATGAGAAAGGAATTTACCCCTGGAGGCTAGTGTCTCTGTATCACTCTCTGTTTCTTCATCACTGGAAGAAACCTGAGGGCCACGCTTCCTGGTGGTCCTTGTCTTCTTCGAAGCTGAAAGGAAGGGGATAAGGAGGTGACTCAGACAAATAATATGGGAGTTTTTAGAGGTTAATTAGAGGAAAGGAAACCAACCTGGAGGTTCAGCTGAGGGCTCGAGATAGTGCTTGGTGGGAATTACTTCTTTGGGCGGAGAAGTAATTTTTCTTCTCTTCGAGGCACTTTCTGAAGAAGAAGTAGCACCTGCAGGATGGAATGTAGTTAGGTTTGGTTTCAGCAGAAAGAAGAGATGTTCAGAAACAATTACCTCTTTTTTGTGTTACCCTCATGGATTGCCTTCTTGGTGGAGAGGAGGGAGCGATCATTGCAACGGGAGAGGCTTCGACTGGAGTCAGTTTTTGTTCAACTTCACCTCCAGCAATGTCATCGATTCCTCCAGCCAGGCCAAATTCATTGTCAGAGGAGAAAGAGGATGAGTTATTTTTTCCTCCATGCCCAAACTCGGACTTCTCAAACCCAATGTGGGCTAGAAACTGTTTGTAGGGTTTGACCCCTGAGAGGAAAGAGCAGTTGGAGTGCCACCAGGTGTCAAATGCAGGGGTGGTGCGTACCTCAGGTTCCCTGAACTCCTGGGTAATTGTTCTCCTCAATGCATTTCTAGCTTGGGCAAACCCCGTCAGGAAATGGTCAGCCAAGATAGGTGATCGTTCAGACATACAAATGTTGGCAAAGCCACAGTAAGGGGTAGGTATGCCCTGAACAAAGTCCAGTTGTCTAGCAAATTGTGCAGGGCAGTATACCTCTGCATGTGCTATGGACTTGAGGGTGTTCGACGAGGAGATGAAGATCTCTCTGCTCGTCAGAATGTTGCTCCATGCTTGGAGAGCTCGAGAAGATCTTCCCTGTCTATCCGTCAGGATATCGAACAGCCATGCTGGCCCAACAAGAGTAGGGAATGGATTGGGCCACTCCCTGTCTGAGGCAAGACCAGCAAAAAAGCAGAGGTAGTACACCAAAGTCTGTGTTGTACTGTCCTCTGGGTGAACGTAGTTGTCACCGTGAACATTGGGCACTTCGACAAGGCCAGTAAGGGATTTAGGCGCTTTGAAGGGACCCAACTCAGGAAAATAGGCATGAAGCCATAGTTGAATAAACCATTGGGGGCCTCCCTGTGAGTGGTTCAAACCCTTCTGGTAGAAGTCAGATCCAACCTTGTAAACATGGCCTAGGAAGTAGGAGGCGAAGTCGAACTCTTCCCCTCTAGCAAGTGCCATTGCCAACGGAACAAATTCATTCATCACTCTTTTTCCAGAGTGGCAGAAGATGTGCTTGCAGAGTGTGTAGAGGATGTAGGCAAAAAACTCTGTCTCGGTTACTTCCCCTACCAATTTCTTTTCCCTGATGCAGAAATGGGAAAAAGCCCCGTTGGTGGCGGTCAAACGAGTAAAGCCCTCGGGAGGATGATACTCCTGGGTAGGGTCAAATTGGGGGCCATATGGAATGAGCCCCAGCATTTGGGTGACATCCAGAACTGTGGGTGCCATCATGCCACAGTTAAAGCGAAAGAAGTTGAAGGATGGGTCCCAAAAGGCCAAAGCGGCCTGAATCAGAGAAGGATTTTGTGGGACCCCCCTTCGAAGGAGGGAAATAATTCTTTTCAAACCCACCTTCTCTAAATCATCCGACTTCGCAGCCAGCATACGAGTGGTCCATATCTTCCAATCCTTGTCCAATGTGGGCCAACAGGGGAACGATTTCTTTGGGAAGTTTTGCCAATCGAGACTCGAACAAGCCCGAATATCGGCCTCCCCCAAGGATAGTAGAGCGAAAGGCTAGCGGGGATTTCCCCTATGAGTTGAGGGCCCAAGATATAAGTACCTTCTTCGCTAGGGTTTGGAATGAAGACCCTGGCATCGAGGTAGGACTCTCCGGTCGGTCCGGGTGTTTTTCCTGACACGAACCGCCTCAGTGCAAGAGAGGGAGTAGGATGTTCTGTGACTGCGGGATTGCTGGAAGAAGCCATTGATTCCGTTTGGGTTTTGACGTTGATTGGGGAGAGAGAAGTTTCTGTTCTTGAGAGGTTCTGAGTTTGAAAAGCTTGAATACGTAGAATGCAATGGGTGGTTTTGAATTAATTCCGCTTTTATACTCCTGCAGGTGGGCTAGGCCTGTAGTGGGCCCATACCCTGGGGGCCGCTGGGATTGGTTTTTTCTCTTTAGAAGAGTACTATTTCAACAATAAGCCCAAGCCCCAGCGTATTAGCAAAAGGGGACATTTCATTAAGCAGAACTACTAAGTTACAAAATTGAGATTTTGCGTATTTATAAGAAATTAGAGCAAAACAAGGGAAATACTAGTTCCTAAAAAAAAGGGGAGTACAAATTAGGCCTTCGAAGGGCCTGGGTGCTGAGAAGTTGCTTTTTTGTTCTCAAAGTAATGAGGAAAGGACCAAGTAACAAGGCTATGAAACTTGTTCCATGCAAATTGGAGGAATTTCAACTCCATTTTCCTCATATCTTCTTTGGAGTCTGACTCCAATTTCTTCTCCAGCAGAGGCCTAAAGCGGAGCACCAGTGCTTTGGCCTTCCTTCGAAGCTTAGCCTCTTTTATTGGACGCTTCACTTGCTGCCTTTTGAAGCGCCTTCGAAGCTTTTTGTCTGCATGACCAGGTACCACCTTGAAGGACTCAGCAGTAAAGTTCTCAATTTGGTCATGCAATTTCTCAATCCTTTCCTTGACAATGGCATAATCTTGAAGGGTTTGATCGAAGCAATACGCAGCAGTATTGGCTTCGAGCCATGCCTTGATTACTGGAAGAAAGTCCAAGAAACAGTGGATTTGATAGGAAACTGCAGAAGGGATGGAGCATAGTACCAGTGTTTCGCAAGCCCACTTGAAATTGGTTAGTGGGACTTGTTCTTCCAGGATATGTATATCCAGGAAGGAGAAGGCTGCAAGGAGCTGCAAGGCTTTGCTCTTGTCAGCAGGGTAGATGGAATAACCATATTGCCATTGGAAATGAGGGGTGTTGATGGCAAGGTTATTCACCTCGTTGAACCAGTCAGGCTCTTCAGGAAGGGGAACCAATTTATTGGTCTCTTCGAAGTCAGCTGGGAAGTGTGGGGTTTGCACCTCTGTGAGCCAGAGGGTTCTTTGGGCTTGGGCCATGCGTTTAAAGTCGCAATAAGGGGCAGGCCCAAGGTAGTTTTCCTCCTGTTTTAGGAAAGGAGAAAACTTGAGAGAGGAGTAGATGGATTCGAGCATGCCCATGTGAACGGTATCGTTACCGCTCAAAGGCAGGAATTGACTCGCAAAAAGGGTTCGAAAGTGATGGAATCTGTTAGGTGTGGGGTCAGGTTGGTCAAACTTGACCAGAATGGTGCCAGTACTGGTGTTGGAGGAATTTCTTCCCAGGAGCCCCAGGTGGACCCATCACATGAGTTCGAACGGGTCAAAGAGGAATCCCAACCCGTGGGAGATGGGTTGGGGGTATGGAATGTTCGATCAGAAATAATTTTGCCTGCCAACATTCGAGGAGAATTTGGAGGAGACATTTGGGGAGAGTAAGATTGAGGATCAAGGTTATCTAGGATGAGATTGATTTCTGGAAGGGAGTCCATAAACGTGAGACTTCTTAGCAAAGAAGGCTCAAATTCGAAGGGGTTTATGAGGGGTAATGTGATTCGTTAAACCCTATCATTAACTGCCATTTATAGGAAAATTATTGTAGCTATCTTTGGGAAGCTCAATGGACGTGCATGGGAATGAAATCCTGTCATGCTTCGTGCGTCCGAATTTGAAGGGACATGGGCAGAGAACGTGTGCCATTAACATTTATTTAGCATAAATAAAATGTTAATGCGGGGGGTGTGTTTACATCCTAAAAAGTGCCGCCCAATGAAAAAATTTCACATAGCACCGAATGGCACGGTGACTATACGGAACCTGTCCTAGTCGAGTACCAATCACAGAGGATTGCGGTAATTAAGGGAGACACTGTTTTGATGACAAACGGTGTCGTTTTAGAATTAATCGGTGTCGTATGAGTAATAATTAAACGGTGGTTTAGGAAGTTGTTGGATTTAACCGTTGATTAAAACCTTACGATCATCTAACGGCGCCCTCACTGCCCTGTTTTATGACTGAAATCAGATGCAATTGCAGGGAATCATTTGGAAGGTCAGACGTGTTGCATTAATCCACGTTGCTTGGAAATAGGAACCACGATCCAGGAAGTGGCCATGAACACCACGATCGAAGCAAGCAGGGGAAGAAGGAATTCTGGAAATATCAGCGTAACCGTTCGAAGGCCCCCTCAACCGTTTCATGTGGCCAAACGTGGGTATCAATCGAAGACGTGGAGATCAAAGGCAGGCCCAATGTCTATAAATAAAGAAGTGAAGTGAAGAGAGAAGCCCCCACAAAAAATTCATATCATCTGACAACTCATACAAAATGATTGCTCAGAGATCTATCTTAGATTAGTTTAGTTTAAAGTAGGATCTTTTTGTAAGTTGAAGGCTTATTTGCATGTAAGATTGCTTTCGATTAAATTCAAGTTTTCTTATTTTCTTGTAAGTTCTTTTCTTACCAAAGAATAGTCGTTTGTAAGTCCACTTTTGATTAAATTCAGTGTGCTTATTTTACTGTATTATTCTTAGAAGAATCTTAAGAGTGTTTGCATACAAACTTACCTTTGATTAAATTCAGGTCTGTTTGTGTTCAATCATCTTTTCTGGTTCGAAGCGCGTCAATCTTTTATTTGGTTGATACCTTAAGGAAAAATCCTCTTAGTTGAGGTAATCGAACGGATAACACAATTGCCTGATTGAGATTAGTTGTTTCAAATCAATTTGAAAAGAGTAATTTCATCTGTGAAGTTATTTCTTTTCTGACACGCCCGCACACAATCATTTGCCATTTGATTGAGCTAATTCAGCCCAAACACACACACACCCATAATGATTAATACTAGATTAATTGGAGCCACACTTATCACGGTGAGAAATTATTAAGAACCCATTTATTAATATTCAGGTTTGAAATTTCTTTTGACGGAGTCTCATATATATGTGAATTTCAAAGAGTAGACTATTTGGTCCCTCTATTCCTTTGTTTTTTCTCTCGAATTGTTGTCATCAGAGCTAGGCTCACTAACTACCTAGTACAGTATATGACTAGATGAGTGACTATATCTAAACATTGGTAAGCTTCATCAGGAAAAAGAAAAAGGAAATGGATGATTGTGAACCACACGAAATTAGGCAATTCTAATTAAGATTCCTTTAACTTGTGAGTGAAACAAGAGTCAAATGAGATTGAAATTGCAAATATGTATCTCCCTTTTCAAGGATAGTCAAATGGAAAGAGAGTGACATTTTTGTGGGAATACAATGATTTACAAGTACAACTTTTTTTTCTTATTTCTTTCTTATCTTTTTTCTGTTAATTTGAAAAGTAATATATAATTTCATTGAGGTTGTACTAACAAAATATGAAACGGATTAAAAAGAAAAAGAAAAAGAAAAAGTACAGCCCTTGTGATGCTTACACCTGTTGTGCCGAATACGAAATTGAGAATATAACGAATCAACAAGCGATAAACAAGAACACAAAGAAATACGTGGTTCCGCTCAAGCACAAAGCAACAACGTACTCCACGGGGAAAAGAGCAAGATGATTCACTATGAACAGGAAAAGAAATAAAGAGCCGGCTATACCCGTAACTCTCAATGAAGCACCAAACAGATATCTAGGAACAAATCTCTAGTGGATTCCAAAAGGGAGAGACAAACCCTTAGTGGAACCCTAAGAGATAAACAAAACCCTAATATCTAAACTTTGAACAAAACAATCATAACCTCTATTTATAATAGAGGACCAAAAAATCAAAACAGAATAACAAACAAGCAAAAAACTGCACACTGGTCTGGACCACCATGACTCTGGTTTGGACAAAAAATAAGTAGTTCTCACACAAAACTATCTCGATGGTTTGGACCACCGTGACTCTGGTCCGGACTAGAAAACCAGAATGCTCCAAAACTTGATGTCTGCTACTCTCACGACAAATTCAAGTTAAAACTCCACAGCACCTACTAGTACATATTGGGTTACATACATCAAATATCAATGCAACATGTCCCCACATGCAAGGAATAAAAAGGAAATTATATGTACCAAAAAAAAAAGGGGGGAAATTATTTTCTGACATGGCCAAAAAAAAGAAATTTAAGTATAATACTCTAATCAAAGGCATGTAGTCTTTTTTTTTTAATTCCTAATTATCATAACTTGAACTCACGCAATTCTGTCACATAATCATTAAAAAAAAAAAAAATGAACTAAAATCACAAACTTTAAACACTTCAAAATCGGCTAGGATAGTTTTCTTAAAAATGAAGTTGGGGAAAACAAATAGAAAATGTAGATTAAGGATCTTCTCTCACGTGATTTCCTCGTGGGACCCTTAGGCTTTGATCTTCTCCTAAGGAGAAATGGGTCTTATCGCAGCAGCACTTCGATGATTCAAACTTTTCATTTTAGTACTCCCGAAAGTAATCCTACCATCTTTTGCAGTCATTGTGTTAGGTTTATCACTAATGTGTAGTATGAAATTTACTTTAATGTGCATGGCAAATAATTTTGGGAACACTGAAAATAGTCTTTGTATAGAGGGTTAATTTCGTCTTTTTAGAAAGTATTGAGCTGTGTCGATGCAGATTGGGCCGAAAGGGGCTGAGGTTGGGGGGGACAGAGAATCCATTTCCTTCCAAACACTCTTCACTGTCTTCTCCTTTTCTCTTCAAATAGTGATTCTTGTGAGATGCATACTGATTACTGGGGACCAGATAGCTAGGCCTTCCCAATTCTATCTGTATTATTAAAATGGACCCGGAAAGAATCCACAAACGGGCAAACTGAGAATGGTCCGGTCCATTTTTACGAACCAGAGAGGATCCTCCTTCCAAGAAATATGCTACGTATAAGAGTTCTCCGGTAAAAATATTCCAGAAAAAGAGAGTTTGTTATTGAAGGCTTGTTTGGTACAGCTTCAATAGGATCATTCGCTCATGATCTTAATCTTTCCCTCGCCCCACGCTCAATCTTCACTCTCATAAATTGTAGTAGTAGATTGTGATATCTCCAAAAGGCGATTAATTTCACTCGTACACAAATATTACGCGGCTTAGATCAGGATACGATTGCGACCAAATTCAACAAGATTTTAAGCAAATAAGCTAGTAAAAACATCACAACAAAGAGAGCCTGAATGGAGATCTAGTCATTTGAGAAAATAAATATAGTGTATTAATTGCTTTCCAAAATCATATATACTATTAATTAATCTGTGAAATGGAATTCCAGGTGGGATAGTGGGAATGATTAGTGTAGGATTGTGTTGTTTTCCCATAACCACTTTTCTTGGACACATCATTATTCTACTTAAAAGTTAAAACCAACTCTCATAACCAACTACTCCTCAAAAAGAAGTCAGTTTTTCAACCCACCACATGCAAAAAAGTGTGTTTTTTTTTTTTTCTTCACATTTGATTCACTTAAAGAAACCCCAAAATCAATCAGTTTACATTGATTTTGACTAGCAATTTGATACTCTACTAATTAGGAGGCTTGAAAAGTTCTTTGATTTGAGATGGAAATGATTCATTTCCAAAAATTGAGAAAGATGCTCGGTGCAACTTATCTATGGGACAGTGCTTTGTTTTGTGAATAATGAGGTAAGATCACAATGATTAAAAAAAAAGAGGTAAGATCACATTCAAGTTCCCTGCCCCCTTAGCTAAGAGTACAAAAGGGAGTAATTATTTCAGTAATCTTAGGACACCATCACATGGTATTTCAACATTCTTATTCACCATGTAAAATTTCGCGAATCCATGCATTTTGTATATTGGCCCCACAGAAATGTGTGGTGAAAGAGGGTGTTGAGACACCATGAGGCAGTGCCCCAGGACTACCAAATAATTGTTTGATATAAAACAAGGTACAAAACAAAATCCCCAATAGTTAGTCCAATTGATTGGTGAATTTGCTCCCCCACACAATTGATTAAGGTCCTATTTTTTGGGTCAGGCGCAAAAAAATAATTTTTTGTGAATTCTCTGGTCCCGGCGTGATGGTCTGTCTTGAACCAAACCGGAGAGGAAATTAGTTGAGGTGAGCTTAAACTGACCCAGACACTCCTGTTAAAAAAGAAAAAGGGTACAAGACAAAGCAACGGCAAAGGGGGAAGGGAGAGAGTGAGAAGGAGGGGGGGAGTTCTTGAAATAACCCACAATGCAATACCCATTTCGCTCAGTTCTTGAAATAACCCACAATGCAATACCCATTTCGCTCAGTTCTTGAAA